>JACEIK010007737.1:22328-69020 GCA_018107945.1 Datura stramonium
CATTCGTACTGACGTCCCCTTGCTTGGGGACCTGCGTTCGTGCCGCAGGTGCAGGTAGAGGTCAGGATGGCCATTTGAGTAGCAGTTCGTGAGATCAACATATGGTTGGTATGCTCCTTTATTCCTGGAGCTAGGGCCTAGTTATTTATGCTTCAGTTTTGAGATACGGTTATGGGTAGTTCGGAGCCTTGTTCCGACCATCAGTCAGTTTACTCTTTAGAGGCTTTGTGGACTTAGTGCGTACAACGGTATTCAGTTTGTGGCCTTGTCAGCTTTTTGTTTTTTAGTTTAGCATACTCATAGCCTTGTTTGCATTTTAGTTGTTTACCCTGTATTGTTGAGACATTATGGGTCCAGTTTGTGCTCCGATTGATTCTGACAGGTGGCCTAGACAGCCTAGGTGTTACAGTTACAGATGTCATATAGTCGGCTTCCCATTCAATAAGGTATGGGGAGCCAGTCGCGCCCTCCCCCCAGTTATGGGGTGTGACATTTCCTCCCAAGAAGCACTTGATTTAACGTCGTGGAATGACGCAGGTGGTTTGGTTACTCAGACTTCACCAGACCATCTCATGGGTTGCCTCCCAAGAAGCACCTAATTTAACATCTCGGCACACAGTCCCCTGGCTACTCAGAATTCGTCAAGAGACTCTAAATCATCTTCAATTGTTGATACAACCCTGAACTCATTGGGTTGCTCATTGACATACAAACATTAAAGGTGACCTCCTACTTATTCAGCCTAAACTTCAGTTAGCCATCCTTAACATCTACCAGAGCTATCCAAGTGGTGAGGAATGGTCTCCCCAAAATAATGGGGATCTCAAAATCAACCTCACAATCCAAGATCACGAAGTCCACTGGGAAGATAAACCAATCCACCTTAACTAGCACATCAACAAGGAACTCCACTTGCTTTTTAACTGTGCAATTCACCATTAATAGTCCTATTGAAGTCGGTATGGGGGTTCCAAAGCCTAACTGCTTGAACACAGCTAATGGTATCAAGTTGATTAGCTCCTAAATCACATAGTGCCTTCGCAAACTCAAAGTTACCATCTTACAAGGAATGGTGGAGGCACCTAGATCCTTCTTCTTCTAGGAAAGGACTCATGAAGCTATGGCATTGCAATGATGCAAATTACCAACCGTCTCATAGACCATGGACCTGTTCCTAGTCATAAGGTCCTCCATGAATTCGACATATCTGGACATCTTCTCAAATGCCTCGACCAATGGTATGTTCACAGACAACTGTTTTAGCATAGAGAGAAATTTCTAAAACTTACCTTATTTCTCGTTCTTCTTCATTCACCGCGGGAATGGTGGCGATGGTCGAGGTATAGCCGTATACACCTTTGTGGCCCCTTGTTCCTTCCCTTTATCAGCTCTAAATCCCTTTTCACCAACTGGAGTCTCTCTCAATTCAGCCTCACATGCAAGCTCCGGGTCAGCAACCTCATCATCCTCAATAAGCTTGATCTCCTTCTGTTTTCCATTTAACCTACAATAGGCAGGGGAGGGTCAACGAAAGTCTTCCCACTCCTGGTCATCACCACCATACAATTACTGTCATTCTTTGGATTTTGGATAGTGTCGCTAGGAAGTGTCCCCTTATGCCTCTGGTTTAGGGATGTGGACATCTGACAAAGCTGCTGCTCAATCTAGTTTATTGCTGTAGCGTGGGATTCAACCTTCTGGCCCATGCTAGATATGTCACCCCTAATATCCTTTAGCTGCTAGTCAGTTGATTTGGACCTTTATAGCAGCTTAGCGATCATTCTCTCTAACTTCAAAGGTACAGCATCACCCTCATGGGGCCTGAGAGAAACATAAACACCAGCGCGGTCATTGTCGTAGCAATCATTCTTTCTCCACTCACCTTCCCGCTCACGACCTCTGCTCCTATCCATGTATCCCTTCCTGTTGTAGTAGTCTCTATATTGGGTCCAACCTTGATTTTCAGAGCCTTGGCATCAAGTGTCCTATTCGGACCCTTAGGTATTGGCCAGAAACCCGCCACCTGGTTGTGCAAGAAGTTTTCCTCCTCCTCAGAATCTGTCTACTTAAACCCCTACTCCTGACCCTGAGCTACAACTACATTCACCTTCTGAGCTCAGAGCTCATAATGTGCTTCATGAGCAAGTCCAAGGATGTCCTCATGTGATCTAGCTCCTAATCATGCTCCTCCTCCTTTCTATAGTGTTCTGCATCATACAATTAGCATACATACCCGCATATGTATCTGCTTCCATAATGTGTCAAGCCCTGTTCGTCTTGGTCACTCAGTCAAGTATAACATTTTCTTGCTCCCACGACTAACTCACCAACGCTCCTCCTGCCACTGTATCTGCTACAACCTTAGTGTTGTTGTTCAAATACCTGTAAAAAAATTTCAACAAACTGTCATCGGGAATTTTATGGTTCGTTCACTTAGTCAACTTCTTCTTAAATCTCAACTAAGTCTCATGCAGTGCCTCAATCTTCAACTATCCAAAATTATAGATCTTGTCTTTAAGCTACAGCATTCTGGAAGGTAGGAAGAACCTTTCTAGGAAGGCTTGTTTAAGCTCCCTCCAATTGGTAATAGTGTCGTTGGGAAACTCTGATAACGATAATGTGGCCTCTCCAATGAGAGAGAATGGGAAGAGCCTCAACTTTATAGCATCCTAACTTACACCGGGTAACCCGTACGCCTTGCATATCCCGAAAAAATTCATCAAGTGCAGGTTAGCATCATTGGCTACGCGACCACTAAACACCCCCTTCATATTAAGCAACTAGATCATGGTGCAACAGATATCAAATATTTTCCCTGCAGGAAAAGGTGGAGGTACAATAGCTCCAGTTGACCCGACCTTATCAACATCCAGATAATCACCATCATAGAACCAAGGAGCATATCTTTGGCCTATATTACCCCTTCCATGGCGGCCAACATTCACCACCTCATCACGAGCATCCTCGACTTTCTGAAGTGTAGCTTGTCGAGCTAACTCTGCTTGCGAAGATTTTTCAACCATACGAGCCTCTCTCTGCTCAGCATTTTCCATCCTGTGCAGTGTTCACTCTAACTCAAGATCCAATGGAATCAAAGGGCTTCCGCTTCGAGTACTTGGCATCCACCAAGTGAAAAACTATGGATGTCAAAAACAAAAGAATATATAAATGAGGAAAATAACAACTAAAAGTCAAACACAAGCAATTACTCTAATCTTAAACCGTATTCCCCAACAATGATCCCACTTTTTGATCATGCTCAAACTCACACTCCTGTAAAAGTATGACATGGACATTGTCAATAAAGAACCCAACTAGGTTGGGATCGATCCCATAGGGAATAAGGTCAAGATATAAAATAACACTAGTATATAAGCTTTCAAGTCTGTTATTTCCAAAAAAAAGGGTTTAATAAAAGCAAATATGTAACAATGTTGATATTTGGTTGTTCTTTATCAAATTAATGCAAATAACTAGGAAGGTGTTCCCCATGAATTCATAACTACTTTGTGTTTTCCAGTCATGATCTTTTCCAATGCCTACTTGTAGAACTGATAACTGGGGTTTATCCAAATGACTGGTTCGTCCCTATTGGATAACTATACTCAATCACTGGATTAGGTCTCATGAGTGATTTCACTTCAACCGTAGTCAATTTGTTTCAAATTAACTATCCTGCAAAAGGAGCTCAGGTCATTCAATGACCCATAAAGATCAAGACTTTGTTGTAATTCTCTTCCCTAAACTCTACTTCTCTAGATTCAAACAAGTAAAGAATTTGAGCATGTCCTAACATTGCACTTCATTAAGAAACATTAAAGATGAAGAGAATACAAGACAAGCATTAGCATTGGTAAGAATCACTTTGTACAAACCCTAGTTTGTCAATTCACCATGGTTCCCACATTTTAGCCTCTCATGATTGTAAGAGAATTAAGAGAATTCATAGACAAAAATATAATTTAGAATTTACAAAGTTGATTGGAAGAAAACTCACTTGATTATTACAAAACTCAATGAAGAATAATTGAAGAACAATGGAAGAATCAAAGCAAGAAATCTCCCAAAAGTTGCTCTCAATAATCCCAAAAGTCAAAAACCTCTCTCAACAATCTATTATGTTCTCTCCAACAAAAATAACTTCGGAAAGTATTTACACAAATAATTAGAAACTTTTTCTAAATTGACAGGGAAATTGCTTAAACTATTGTCGACTTCAGATACGACCCATACCATGATTTTATGGGTCATACCTTCAGTCGTACGTTGGCTTGCTCTTCTAATTTTTTCCAAGAGTTGGAAACTAGTGTGACTTCTACCATAAACCTATGCATTGTACTGCCATGTTGTGGTTTGAACCTGAAACTTTTGGCATCCTTTTATTATTTCCATGAGTGACTTGGTACGGCTCATACCTTCATCCTACGACTCGTGACTTCTGATCGTACCTTGAGACCTTCCTTTCTACAATTCTTCTGAAGTTCACCACAGCTCCTTGGTATGGGTCGGAGGTAGATAACATGACTCGTAGTTGCTACCCTAACCAGGAAACTGACTCAGTGCAATTTCTTCTGAACTTTATCACGATTTCCTTGGTACAGCTCGTACCAAGATGGAACGGCTCGTACCAAAAGTCCTACTTTAACTACTTGGTTTAGCATATCTTTTGTACTTTATTACGATTCTTAGTATGGCTCGTACTGTGATCCGTACTTGGCCTTTCTTCATGCATTCTTTCACTACTTTTGGACTTTTCAACTCAAACACCTAATTGCCCTAAAAACAAAGTAAACGTGCATCATATCTGTATAAACAAACCTAAGTCCATGCTTATTTCCTCAATTTTAAGCATTGAAAGTGCTGTAAACCCACAACATATCACCGAATCACGTCGATATAATAAGGCCCATTAGGCTGAGTTAGCTCGGCAAGCTACTCTTCAAGAGTCAGATGATGCCCAAGAAGAGGTGGACAATGCTGGTCGAAATAGAAGGAGGAGTAGAGGCCATGATCCATAACAGTACCATAGATTTTCTCCTCATTTTAATGATGATGATGAGGACTCGGATATCAATGAAGCCAAATCAATAGGAGCTATTGTACCCCCACCGATGCCTGTTGAGGCAAAATTCTATATCACGAGCACAATGATCCTTTTGCTAACATAAAGGGTATGTTTTGTGGTAATGTAGTTGATGAAGCAAATATCCACCTGATGAATTTTGTGAGTATTTGCAAGGCTAACAGGTTGCTAGGAATGAGTCAGGATTCTATAAGGCTAAGGCTCTTTCCATTCTCCCTATCTGGTGAGGCTACCCTCTAGTTGTCGGAGTTGCCAAACTACTCCATCACCAACTGGAGGGAGCTAAAACATGCTTTTCTAGAGAGGTTTTTTTCCATCTTCTAGGGTTCTACAGCTCAAAGATGAGATCTATAACTTTCGATAGCTTAAGATAGACGCACTTCATGAGACTTGGCTGAGATTTAAGAAGAATTTGACCAAGTGCCCGAATCACAACATTCCTAATGATAGCTTGTCGGAAATATTTTACAGTTCTCTAAACAATAGAACAAAGGTTGTAGCTAATATAGTGGCTAGTGGAGCAGTGATGAGTCACTCATAGGATGAAGCACCCACCATACTTGACCGAATGACCAAGACAAATAGAGCCTGGCATACTAGAGAGCAAAGACAGCTGCGGGTACATGTGCTATAGGGATGACTACAGAAAAACACAAGAAGGAGGAGGAGCATGATTAGGAGTTAGCTCATACGAGGACATGTACAGTCCTACTCATAAAACATATCATAGGGTCTGGAGCGCAAAAGGTAAGCGCAATGGGAGCACAGGGTCATGAACAAGGGTATGAGCACCCAAATTTTATGGAGGAAACAACTTATTAGATAACCAGGTGGTAGGTTTTCAGGCCAACGCCCAAGGTTCTAGTCAAGACACTTGGCGCCAAGGTTTCAAAAATCAAGGTCGAAACTAGTGTTGGGAAAATTATAACAGGAACGATTACAGGGATAGGAATAGAGGTCAAGAGCGAGAAGGTGATTGGAGAAAGAATAACGATTACAGAAATGACCACACAGGCCTTTATATCCCTCCTAAGGCTCGAGAGGGTGATGTTAGTCCCTCAAAGTTTTAGAGTATGATGGATGAGCATCTAAAGAACGTAAAGTAGATAGATGATCAACTGAAGGACATTCAGGGGGATATATCTGACATGAGCAAGAATGTTGAATCGCATTCCACAGCGATCAAGAAAATTTAGCAGCAGCTCGGTCAGATATCTACATCCATGAACTAGAGGTGGGAGGGCATACTACCTAGCAATATTTTATAGAATCCAAAGAATGAAAGCTACTACATGGCTATTATGACTAGGAGTGGAAAAACTATAGTTGATTCGCCCATGCTAGTTGTAATTAAGATGAGAAAATAGAGTGAGATTGAGGTAGATGAGGAGGAGGAGGCTGCAGAATAGGTGATCAAAGGTGATGCTAAGTTGACTAAGACTCCAGTTGATGCAAAGGATTCTAAGGTAGAAAAGGGGAAGGCAAAAGCGGACCCACATGTTTTCAGAACCATCCCTCGACCACCGCCATTGTTCCCTCAAAGGATGAATAAGAAGGTGGATGATGGAACATTCCAGATGGTTTTGTCTATGCTAAAGTAGTTTTCTATGAACATCCAATTGGTTGAGGCATTAGAGCAGATGCCTGGGTATGCAAAGTTTATGAAGGAACTGGTAACCAAGAAGAGATCTGTGAGTTATGAGCCTATTGGAAATCTACATCATTGTAGTGCCATAGACTCACGGGTCCTTTCTCAGAAAAAGAAAGACCCAGGTGCCTTCACCATCCCATGCACGATTGGATACTTTGAGTTTGCAAGGGCGTTGTGTGATTTGGAAGCTAGCATAAATCTAATGCAGCTAGTTGCATTCAAGAAGTTGGGATTAGGAGCCCCCACACCGATAACAATGTGGCTAATGATGGCAAACTGCATAGTGAAGAATCCTGTAGGCATACTTTGATGTCCTAGTGAAAGTGGTGGACAAGTTCATCTTCCAAGCTGACTTCGTGATCTTGGATTGCGAGGTAGATTTTGAGGTCTCCATCATCTTGGGCTGACCATTCCTTGCCACCAGGAGAGCTTTAGTGGACTTTGAAGCAGGCCTACTGAAGTTTAGGCTGAACAAAGAAGAGGTCACCTTCAATGTCTTTAGGTCAATGAAGTAGCCAAATGAGTTTTGTGTAGTCTCAGTAATTGATATGGATCCTGAGTTTCTTGAGCAATTTTGAGTTGTCAAGAGACTTTCATCATGCTGCGACACTAAATTAGGAGCTGCATGGGAGGCAACCCATGAGGTAGTTTGGTGAAGTTTGAGTAACCAAACTACCTGCATCGTGCCGCGACATTAAATCAGGCGCTTCTTGGGAGGAAACCCAAGTATCTTGACTAATGTGTGTTTAGTGTGTAGGTGAGCAAAAACTGATGGGTGAAAAATGCAATACAGGTCTAGACTATGAGCCTCAGTACAAACTGTAACATGATGGTGCGGCTCGTAGTGCCATCCGTAGTAAGAAGCAGAGACCTGAAAAGGTGCAAAAGTTCATACTATGGTTGGTCATTATAAATCATACCTACATGGTACAATTCATAGTACCCACCATAGTGATGAACTCTCCCTAGTGGTTAAGTGCATAAATTACGACTTACGAGCCATGGTACGGGTCGTGACATCTTGGTATGAACTGTACCAGACACTCGTAGGTCCTCAGGTATGTTTTATGAGTCTCCAAGTACGAGTCCAAGGGACGGTCATAGGTATGACATATCACTTGTGGTACGAATCATGATGGACTAATTAAATGAAGGACCCAATCTGACCCAACTCGACCCAAATTTTTAAATCTGCCCAAAACCAATTTAAAAGAAAAATTGGCTCATAATATCTCACAAAGACCCACAATTAACTCCTTTTGCTCTCCCTTCACCCGTAACTCACGCCCTATTCCATTTGACCATAAGATTTTTCAATAAAATTGCAATTTGAGTTGATTTCCTACTCCACATCTTAAGCAAGCAAGAATCTTTCAAGAGCTTAGCAAGTAACTTAAGAAATTTTCATACTTTTTCTTGCTAACAGTAGTCGTACTCGCACTGTGATTCCTCCACTCATGGAAATGAAGTGGAGGAATGTGATTAAGGGCTAGATGTGATAATTTACTGATGGATGTAGGAATTAGCATGCTAAATGAATTTATTTCTTGTGGGCAATGAGTTATGGGGAAAAATTCGTGTTGGGGAATGAGTTTGTAGTTGAAATCTTGTATTGTTGAGCTAATGGGGTAGTGAAGTTTGAGTATCCACCCTAAACAACTGATTGACTACACAACTGTTGATGCACATAGTGAGGATAGGCTTCATGAGCCATCCTACCACTCGTGGTTTCCTACTACGACTCGTAGGATGACTCATTGGGACTATCCAGGGAACATCAAATCTTAAAATCACAGTACGGAATTTGGTATGGATCATGGTACCACACCATGAATCATACCAAGTGGTCATACCAAAGAAACAAAAAGGTTCAAAGTAAGAATTTAAACCACAACCCCTGGTATGACTCGTAGAATTGCACTACGAATCGTGATAATGAGTCATACCAAAGTACAAAAAGTTACATTCTTAGAAGTTCAGCATATGATCATTAGTAAAAATCGTACCATCTTGCTACGATTTACACAATGAGTCCTTACTGTGAAAAAAAGTCACTACGAGTTAGTACGGATTGTGCCACCTTGGTAGGACTCGTAATAATGAGCCGTAGTATGATACTAAACATGATATTTTGATCTTTTGTTTTCTTTCTCTGAGATACCATATACTAGCCTCTTCTCCACAGGTACAATGGCTCAAAAAAGACGAGCAACCAAGGATGCCCAAGAAAAGAGGGCAACAGATGAGATTGTAGCTCGAAGGGCCCTAAGAGATGAGGCCTCTGCATTCGAGCAGGAGAAAACCCACCTAGTGGTTAAATGGAGAAGTACGAAGTCAACACCGATGGTATAGATCAGCCCCGAACCACTAGGGTACAAGCCAAGGCTTAGGATGAAGCTACTTCAGCCATATTGGAAAATGCTCCCCAGTCTGAGGAGGGAGATAATGTACAGCCTCAGGAGTCCAATAGTGGCTCGAATGCAGAGGAAGGGTCATTTGAGGCCTAAGTTGGAGAGGGTTCAGGTGAAGCCAAATCTGATGATGAGGATGAGGATGAGGATCAGAGCCCAATACCTGAGAGTCATACTATTAGCTGGGGTGTGCCAGGATCTTAGGAAATTTATGAGTAGGGCCTCACCCGCATATCAAAGCTGAACCTGAGGCGAAGCATTTAGGAGGAGCCGCGGATCTTGACCAGTGCCCTGAATGAGGTTGAAGAGATGAAGCAGTTGTTTGGAAAGAACCCCTGATAGCTTTAGTGCTAACATGGTCAAGGAGTTTTATGCCAACTACTTGGCTACTTTGGAACAACAGACTCTGGCTAGGCAAAAGGTGAATGATATCTCTAAGCGGGCCATTACCTGAATGTTGTATGGGCTAGATTATCAGGCCACAGCCTTCACAATAGAGTTCGATTATCTTGTTGAGGCCTTGAAAAGGATCAAGCAGTTGAGCTTAGAGGAGAGGCAAAAATAGGTTAGGTGGCTGGCTAGAGTTACATCTTAGGAAAAGAAGGATGTAGAGTGGGTGACTAGTGGACGACATGTCACAAAAGACTCACTCAATTTCATAGCAAAGGTTGTTGGACACTAGTTCGCTATAGGTCGGTGCCAATGGCGAATGATAACACTTTGAGCACCGATAGAGCTGCATTTGCGGCATGCATCATGTTGGGGTATGCTATCAACATCCCGAGGGTTATAGTAGAGGAGACTGGGGATCGAGCTCTAGCCTTAAGCACCACGATTCCATTCCTGAGTCTCATATACAGGCTTTGTAGAGAGTTAAGTGTTCGGGTGACAGTGGAGATAACTGCCAGAATCGGAGGCAATCAGACTGGTGATATTGGGTTGATACAAGATGAGATAAACCCGGTGAGCCATGTTAGAGCACCAGCAGCAGCACCAACACCATTCCCAGTAGGGGGCAAGCAGGTAGATGTCCCCACCTCAGTTAAGATGGTGAAATAACTACTAAAATAGGCCACACAACAGCTACCCCCAGTACTTCCTCCACACCTCCACTAGCCATATTGGGCCAGGTCACACACGGATGCATTATTATGTACTAGGAGTTCTTATAGAAGCTGGCCAAGATGCTGACCTTGATCAGAAAAAGGTCAATGTGATGATGGAGCAAGTCAAGCCTTAGGTCAAGACTGAGATTGAGGAGGCAGTTAGAGGGTTGCACAGCAGACTAGATAACTTTGAGCTATGACTCAATGAGAGATTAGTTGAGTAGCTGGACATATGGAGTCTGCGCGATGAGTTAGGGTCTATTAGTAGTTAGGTAGCCGAGCTGTCATCTCGACAGCCAGCCATTCTATTATTTGAGGATGAGCCTGATGAGGAGGTTAACTTAGGGGTATTTTAGAGTCATGAGTCGGCTAAAGGAGAGTAAGGAAAGAGGAAATCGATGGAGGTAGTTGATGAGGAGGCCGCTAGAAAGAGAATAAATATAGAGAGAAAGAAGCACAAGCGGGTGACAGTACTTAGCCTGCAAACTCATGACCAGCATATATCTGAGTTACAGGAAAGAGTTAGAGGAGCTGGGAGCTCAACTGCAGGGCCTAGGGAGCTTGCAGGTGGCGAGGATCCTTCAGGTGAGCCACATTCAGCCCAGAGAGATACAGAGGTTGCTAAGGTGGACAAGATTGCTAAGCGGGCAACCACAGCCCCCACCATTACACTATTTAGTGCACCGGCCACCGTATTACACCTCGGAAAAAATATTTTGGTGATTATTTGATGTTTGTATGCTATATTAACGGAAGCATGGGCTTTATATTGGTCGTAGGAGATCAGGAAAATATGTACGAATGGAAAAGAAAAAAAGTATGTAAAGTTCATAAGTAAGACCATATCTCCCAATCTATAGGGAGATAGGAGTCCTACGACCTATCAAATTAAATATATTTGATTATAGTTTCAAGAATATCAAAACGCTCATTAATCGGAGTTCGGAGTAAAATATTATAGGTATTTTATGGTGGAACTATAGAGCAATGACGCGGCCACCGCCCTAAAAAGAGACCACCACCCTAACTATATAAAGATCCAATATTTGGCTTATCTTTCATTACACAACTTTTATAGATTTGAGCTACCTACTTACACTTAAAAAATTTCTCAATATTTCCAGCAACTACTAAAGAGAATTGAAGGGGAAACACCAAGGTAAAACTCCAACCAAACACAAGACTAGAAAGAGTTAGTTTCCAAAAGTGCAAGGTGGACTAGGGACTGTTTTTGGAGCTTATTTTGGCAACGTTTTGAAGAGAATTTGCTGCATCTTAAAGGCTTGATATGCTTCTTATATATCCATATTTTAATAAGGATTGAATCCAAGAAGGAAGGTAAGAATTTTATCCACTTTAAACCCATCAAATTGTAAGCAAAAGGGCTGGAATTTGGCAGCTAAGTGAGCTGCCAATTGGACCGTTTTGAGCTGAGTTATTGCTCGTTTTTTTAGGATTTTTGGCAGTTTCTTTGGATGGAAATATACCTCATATTTAGGGAAGGACTACATAAGAAGTGAGGTAATTTTTCCCTCTTTATTTCTCCCTTAAAGGCTAATGGAAACAAGTAGAGAAAATGGCTAAATGTTGTTAATGTTGCCTTGTGAGTTGTTGTTGGGGCTACTGTTGGTGTGACCTTTTGGCTGGATATCTTATCTTGAAGCAGCCTTGTCATTTGGTTTTAAACTCAAGTAATTGAAGGGGATAAGTGCTAGTTGTTGAAGGAAAGAAGAGACTAAATAAAGTTTGTCGAAACAGGTTATGTTAAGGTGTCCTATCCTCGTTGGTCAAGCATGAATATATACTACCGAAAGGGCCAATGACCTTGCATCTTCACACTCATATTGGAGGAAGAATAATTCTTTCCAAAGGGACAAAAGTGCATTACATTGAGTTTGAATAGTTAAACATGTTTGGAACAAATGTGAGACGAAATATGTGTTACTTCCAATTATATTGTAGTTATAAATCAAGTCTAAAGTCCCCTTATTGTGGGCACCATGAGCTGGTCCTTTACTGTGTGTTATGTATATGTGATGTTAAATGTGTTTAAAGGTTTGGTTGCTATACGGGTTTTGAATAAATGCATTTAAGTGCTAGTTTCTAGCTTTACCTGTTATATGTGCTCACTTGCAGTTATGTGTTACTAAGGAGGCCTATGCGAGCCACAGGTTTAGTATTGGTCATTTCTATGCTATACTTGTTAAATTGACGCAATATAAGCTTTATAAGCTCCGTTTACGATTATGATTAAGATTCATTGATTTTAAAACGGTTTCGTACACCAATTGAAGGTATTTTTATTTTATCCCAGCGTGGTACACTGGCTGGATGGATTTTACCCCGGTATGGTACACTGGCTGGAGGCATTTTTATTTTTATCCCGATGTGGTACATCGACTGCACAAATTTTATATGGATTTGGTGGTCGACTAGCCACCAGCATTTCAATTATAGTTTTTATTGTGCATTACTTGGTTGCATTTACACTTCAATATTGAGTTATTGTCAGGATTCAGTTTCCAAGATTTTGAGTTGTTACTATTCCTTATTTCTAGCTCAATTACCATTCTTATCTTATATACCTATGTGTTTTATTTGTACTGATGTCCCTTCGTCTAGGGACCCCTCCTGCAATCGTGCTACAAGTACAACTCGAAGCTCAGATTGTCAGATGCAGTAGAAGCCAGATTTCAACGGAGTAGTGGTATGTTCCTCTCTTCCAGGAGCCATGTCCTAGTTTTGATTATTTTGAGTTTTATGCATAGCATGGGTAGGCCAGGGCCCTGCCCTTCACATTTCAATTTTTTTACTTTATAGAGGTTGATGAGGACTAGTTTGTATAGTTGTTTTGGTTGTGTAGTTTTTTCTGTTTTCCATTGCTCTATTTAGCTTTATAGTATCCTTGTCGGCTTTCTAAGTTGCTTATTCATTATTGTCAAGATCTTATGCGTCCAGTATTTATCTTGGTTGGTTGTGACAAGTGGCTTGGTTGGCCTTAGTATTACTATTATAGATGCTATATAACCGTCTTGTCGATCAGTCACAAATCAAGTGCTAGTTGCGTCCTACCCCAGTTTTGGGGCATGAAAGTCTTGGTATTAGAGTGAAGTCATGTCCTAGGGAGTCCATAAAGTCGTGTCTGGTAGAGTCTTCCTCATGGGTATATTGTGCACCATACTTATAATCAATAGGATACAGGACATCTAGGAATTGTTTCACTTCGTTTACTAATAGTTCATGCTATATAGCGAGGTCATAAGTACTACAATATCTCAATCATGTAATTGTTTCAGAGTATGCCTATGAAGAGAATGATAACTACGACGTTGATTAGCACGATCATAAAAGAGGGTACTGGTTTCCCTCTAGTGGATCGGGGAGAAAGCTCAAAGGCTCAGGTGAGTCTCCTGCCCTAGGTATTATTGTTCCTCCAGCCCCAGTTAGAGCAGTGGAAGATAGACCTCCATATTCTCCTGCACCAGCAGTACTTGAGGGTGGTAGAGTGGTAGACCCTCCCACGCATGTGGTACCCTGGTTGTTTTAAAAGGACAGGGTCTTGAGGGAGCAATTCAGCTAATTNCTCCCACGCATGTGGTACCTCTGGTTGTTTTAAAAGGACAGGGTCTTGAGGGAGCAATTCAGCTAATTGCTCGTATATCCGTAGGTCAGGAGCGGCAATTGGAGGTGATAGACAAACATAGAGGCCTGGCAACTAAGAGTTCTAGGGCCCATGAGTTCTTGAGTTTGATCCCTCCCATATTCACAAGATCAGACCCGAGCAAGGATCCTTAAGACTTTATTGATCAAACCTATAGGGTGTTGAAGGTGATGTAAGCTTCAGTGACTAAGGAAGTAGAGTTAGTAGCCTTCACAATATATGATGTGGATATATTGTTGTGTGAGGCTTGGGGTAAATCCAGAAGAGTTGATACACCACTAGATGAGTGGGAAGAGTTCTCTGAGGCCTTTATGCTCCACTATCAACCCCCAGAGCTTCGATAGGCTCAAGATGAACAGTTTTTACACCTAGAGAAGGGCAGTATGAGTGTGTGCGAGTATTGTCTTTGATTTAGTTCTCTTGCCAGGTATGCTCCGCACATGGTTTAGATGATAGAGCTCATCGGTTCATGTTAGGTCTAGGGCTTTATGTAGCTCGAGATTGTTTGGAGTATCTACTCAGGAGCACATGGACATTGCATGAATTCAAGCTTTCTTCTAATGGGTAGAGGATTTGGTTCATCAATTACAAGATACTTGGAGACAGTAGGAGCATATAAAGAGAGTTAGGACTGTGGTTCCTTACATAGGGCCGCAGAGTGACCCAGGGGCTCAGTCATCTAAGTAGTCAGTTAGTCCTGTAGGGAGTTCCCCACCTCAGTTTTAGGGACAGAGAAGAGACCGGGGCCCAGCTCCGTCTAGCTCTCGACGACAAGAGCGGGTGGGGCAGAGGAGACCACTGTTACCGCCTTATCCTGAGTGTGGGAGATCCCATTTAGGTCAATGCTTTCAGGGGTAGAATTTATGCTATCATTATGGGAAGCTAGGGCACTATATGAGGGATTGTTCGGATAAGGTCAAGGAAAATCAGGAATAATTAGAGCGATCAATGATTGCTTCATCATCCTCAGTTCGACCTTCCAGACCTAATCCTCAGTTGGCAACAGGCCATGGAAGAGGCAAAGGGAGAGAGGCTTCTGGTTTTGGGGTATCCCAGAATTGATTTTATGCTTTGGATGGTCGGTAGGACCAGGAGGCCGCACCTAATATTGTTACAAGTACTCTGATTATTTATTCTCGTGCAGTATATGTCTTGTTTGATCCCGGTTCTACACTCTTTTATGTTACACCACTGGTTGAGAGTCAGTTTGAGATAGTCCCTGAATTATTATCTACTCCATTTGTTTCTTCTACTCTAATTTGTGAATATGTGTTAGCTAGACGAGTTTACCGAAACTGTGTAGTATTGGTATGTGATATATCGACCTTAGCTGATCTATTTGAGCTTAAAATAGTTTATTTTGATGTCATTATGGGTATGGATTGGTTAGAGGCATGTTATGCTAATGTTGATTGCAAAGCAAAGGTTGTTAGAATCCATTTTCCAGGCGAGCCAGTCCGGGAATGGAAACGTAACGCCGCTACACCTAAAGGTGATTTTATTTCATACCTTAAGCCTCAAAAGGTTATATCCAAAGGATATATTTCTCACTTGGTTCGATTAAGAAATTTGGAACATGAGCCTGCGACTCTCCATTCAATTTCTGTTATAAATGATTTCCCGATATAAATGATTTCCCGAGGTCTTTCTAGAGGATTTGTCTGGAATTCCTCCCTAAAAGAGAGATAGATTTTGCTATTGATTTATTTCCCGTGCACCGAACTAATATCCATAACTTGTTATATCCAAAGGATATATTTCTCACTTGGTTCGATTAAGAAATTTGGAACATGAGCCTGCGACTCTCCATTCAATTTCTGTTATAAATGATTTCCTATATCTTTCTAGAGGATTTGCCCTGGAATTCCTCTTTGAAAGGGAGATAGATTTTTGCTATTGATTTATTTCCGTGCACCGAACTAATATCCATAACTTTGTACAAAATGACCAAAGCAGAACTAAAAGAATTAATGGAGAATGTTACACCCCAGAAAAATTTTTCTGTTGATTATTTGATGTTTGTATTCTATGTTAAGGATAGTCCGGGTTGTGGCTATTGATTTAGATGACAAGGGAAATGTGTGTACGAATGGAAAAAACAAAGAGTATGCAAAGTTCCTATGCAAGTTAGATAAATTTTAAAACGACTATATCTCCCAATATATAATGAAATAGAAGCCTCACGACCTAAATAAATTAAAAGGTATTTGAGTCTAGTTTTCAAATATTAAACCGCTCTTCAATTGGAGTTCGAGTAAAGCATTATGGGCATTTTTACTAAAGCCCCATTGGGCAGCTGACGCAAGCACCGCCTCCACCGCCCTACCCCTATTTATTTAAGCGTTTGTCAAGCCAAATCATATCATTACTATCAAAATTTGAGATGGACGCTTAGGGGACGCTCTCTATATTTTACAAACAAAAACCAAGATAAATCAAGGAAAATCATCAACCAAAAATTCAAGCCAAGTGAAGAAGATCATTGCAAAGTTGAAGAGAGGCATCGGTAAGTCTTGTTGCTGCATTTTTGAAGCATGTTTATGATGTTTTTTTTCTTCATTTTTGAGCAGTACTAAGCTTCATATATACTAACTTTTGTTAATGGTTGGATTTAAGGGAGGAGGTAAGGATTCTATCCTTTAAACTTACCAAAAATCTTAGTTAAAAAGCTTGAAAATTCGGGCTAGGCTAGGTTGTTTTTTTCATGTGCGTTTAGTCAGTTTCGCCATTCTTCGGCAGTGAAGCTGCTGTGTTTGCAACCATGTTAAACTTCCTAGATAATCCATCTTAGTAGGAGTGGAAGACAAGAAAAGGGTAACCATTTCTATCTATTAAACTTGGTAAGAATTTCCTTAGCTAAAGCTAGAAGTTGAAGTTGCTTTTGTGGCTCATTTTTGTTGTGTTTTTGGGTGAAGTTTCTTCCCGTTTTTAGAGGTTGATACAGATGTGTTTTGATGGGAATATACTCCTTTTATTCTGGGGAATAATCACAAGAGAATCTAGGTAAGTTCACCCTTTCATTTTTCCCCCTTTTAAATGCTTGTGTGGAAACAAGTTAAATCAAAGTAATGAAATGTTGTTTTGTATTGTTGTTATGACATCTCTGTTGGGATGACATTTTTGTATTGTAAATTGGATCAAACAAGTATTGTTACGTGAGTATAACTTCAAGGAATTGAAGAATACTAAACATGGTTGTTGGAGGAAAGAAGCGATTAAGGAAAGCTCGTCAACAAGAGGTATGTAAGGCGCTCTTGTCTCTGATTTCAAGCACGAACTCGTGCCATTGATGAATCCAGCATTCCCCTGTACTTAATTTATGTAGTAGAAAATTATGGTTCTTCCATGTTCTTAGAATTAATTGGTATTACATTATGTATTTGCTAAAGTGTTGGAACACAATATCAGAAGTGAAGAGGGAAATTGCCTTTAATTATGGTGGGGCTGGTTGTACTGAGTCTCGAAGTCCCTCAAAGAGGGACACTATGAGCTGGTCCTTTATATTATAAGTTATGTTTTTGTGATGTCAAAGGTGTTCACATCATGGTTGTTAAGGAATTTGCAAACATGGCAAGACGATGACGCGCAAACAAACCTAACATTTGAAATTGGTTTTAACTCAATAAGGGCTAGCGAGGGTGACAAAATGCAATTGCCTTAAAATAGTTACCAACCCACTTATATGTATGTTTTAAGGTTCTTAGTGCCATGAGAGGGTCCCCGATCCATCTCCTTAAGCTAAGCGACCACCAACGTGTTTCTTCATTAACCGACATTAAAACTTGGAAAAATAGAACTCGAATGTGTAAACTATTGATATTTATATAGAACCATCTTTATAGGTAGGTTATGCACAAGATAGTTGATGTTATAATGTTATACGAAAATCAAAATATTAGTTATACGCTATGCTTACATTCAAGTTACACGCTAAGGTGGTAAGGATTGCCATTAGAAAGTCGCTATATGTTTATTAGAGCTCTTGAGTTATCTAGACATTCTTAGAATTGTTTAAGGCTTTAAGTAGGCACGTTGCACGTTCTTTGAAAGTTTTATATGTGCAAGGGTGTTAACCCATGTGTAAAGGTTGAGGCGCTAGTAGCAAAGGAAAGATAAGAGTAAATATGTTAGACCTCGTTAATGAGTTATGCTCTCTTCTCGCAGCTGATTTCTAAAACCTTGGAGCGACGTTAAAATATGAGCAAGAAGATGTTTAAGCGATAAGGTTTGCAATTTAGGTAAAAAGGTGGGTGCATATAAGAAATGCTGTAATAATGAACACGAGAGTAAATAATTGCTAGGGAATCACGACCCCGTTTTTGGAAAAGAATTTAAGATTAATAAGAAAAGTAGAGCTAAGGTTGTTAACTTAGAAAATAAGTGTTATGATTGTTAATGAGTTCGGAAAATGGCTAGCAAGATTTACCCTGCTCTAAAGACGTTTAGCAAAAAAAGTTATAAATAAAGTTGTTTATGCTCGCGGGTGTTAAGCTACTGAAAGGCCAGTAAAGTGTTAGCTTCTTAAGAATTGATTACTATCACGCCCGGCCTTGGGGGTATGACTGTACCTAGTGCCCTACTAGACCCGAACCGTTACTACCGAGCCTAAGCACATCGTGCCTATCAGTTTTAACTCGTATTCATGGAATCAATGTGCTATATAACGACTGTAAATACAGCCTCCAATGTCGGGCCTATAGCCACCAGACGTAACATCACCAACCATAATCATTCTCATATAGGGCAATCCTATGGCCGACAAGGCCACCATGTCAGTTTAGTTACTCTAACTCAATATAATGAATATCAACATCTACGTGACCGGCAAGGTCACCACTACTATTCGACTACGGCCCCACACGGCCAACACAATCAACAACACTAAACCGCTAAACATACACACGACCCCACACGACGGCACAACTAACCACAGAGATATATATACACAATCAGGCAGTTCTAAGAATACTGATAAGATGGTCGGGATAGTGGGCCCCGACCTACCCGTATTATACAACAAAAGAAAATGAACTACACTCTTGAATATCAAGCTCCGGATGACAGGAGCCGATGACTCCCAGTCGGGCCGGAATCACGAGGGATCGGCTCGTCTATGAGTACCGCAGTGTACGCAGCGCCTCTAAACGGCGCGCACCATCGGTACCGAGTATGCAAAGCAAACCGATCATAGCGGAATATAAACAACATAACTAGAAACTAACAAAAGAGAAGATATTCGAAATCAGTTCGAACTGAGCAGAATCCGAAACAGCTTTTCTCGTACCGAGAATAAGGGAAGGAGCATACCCGTCGACATGGCGATTCGCCGTCTATTAGCTAATAAATAACATATATATACATATATATAACAAGCAAGGACCAATACCAGCCCCCCATAAGCCGGAAGGTGCCAACCAACAAACAATCTACATACCCCACCCGGGTCAAAACCATCCAAAATAAATCACCCACCTGCCTACTAACTACGAGCACCCTACCGGCCCCCCGGGGTCTCCAACTCTGCATGGCTCTCTCGATATAAATAATCGTGTTTGAGCCCGAAGGGACTCCCTGCACTGCACCGTAACCGTAATCAGAAATCAGACTGCACTGTCCCTCGGGCAATGTCGCACAATGTGTGTTATACCGTTATGCCGATCACTGATATGGGTAGTGCTCCATCCCATCTTCGCCCTACCGCTGACGGCATGCCACTCCTTGGAGTGCCGTATCCCCACCCTCACGGTGGGTCGACACAACACCAACCCAGGGGCGGTGAGGACGCTCAAAGGGTGCCTTCATAACACAAACAGGTCTCTAAATAAACAATAATCATATATAGCAAGCATGTTTGAACCGAAATGCAATGTGTTCTCATTTATTCTTAACTCTTTTCGTGTTATACCGATTCTCATACTCGAACCGAGATATTATCCACTTGCTCGGCTATAACAGATTCGAGATATTCGACTGTCTGCTATACTCAGAATCGAGATGTTATTCGACTATCTCGATATTGCTTTGCTAACTTTTTATTCTCAATATATATATATATCATAACATTATAAACATGCTTGCTAAATTCAAAACACGCTTGCTAAATTCATACTCGACTCAATTCTCAACTTTTGGAATTCTTTCTTCTATACATCATGCTATCTACCGCATCAATAACTTGCTGTAGGAATTAGCTTTACATACCTTCAAGCTTCGAGCTTCTACTAACCGGCGTAGTTCGGCCAGCATTTTTGCTATCTCAACCGCATTCATATATATCAATTATAACTAAATACATTAATATTCGAAGAAAACCTCACTTTCGATATATATATAGCCCCAATTTTGGGCTATCAAAACGGTCGAAAACTCGCTATTTAAAGTCCGTAAGGGAGAAATACTCATTTTAAGGCTAGGAGTATATTGATACTAATTTGGAGCACCCACTTACCTTAGCTCGGTAGCACGATGATTTGTCTACTAATTTCACGAAACTAAATCCATAGGAATGCTCCTTGCCGTTTAATACCTCGGTATCTAGGATTAATTCGAGTTTGGAACGCGTTTAACAAAGATAACGATTTTAAAATTATCAAGAAACCTTCCTTCCTCATCGATTTTTCTCTCATTATGGAAGTTATAAGAATTTTTTAACATTAAAACCGAAGTTAGGGCTTATATAGTTGGGACCTATAAGTCGCATTCATGGAATGCGATTTATAAGTCGCATTTTGCGTTACTTACGCGCCGACTTGGGGCTTGTCCGATCTATCCTCTAAGCCTTCTTTTCTAGCATGTATGGCATTCTAAAAACTTTAACCAACATGCGAATAGGCCATCTAACATGTCAAGAATTTACGGGGTGTAACATTCTCCCCCCTTAAGAACATTCGTCCTCGAATGTAAACTTCTATCCATAGGAATTCTCAACTTATTCAACTTATTTCTAGAAAATTTTGGCAAAGTTTCATAATATGGACTATTTCAAAACCCTAAATGCGTAAAAGTTCAATACAGCATCTATCACAATGCCATAGTATTCATCTCATAAAAGACTAGAGTCGATTATCTCATTTATACATAAACTATAAGGCACTATATAAAATAACAATACTAACATACCTCTCGATCGACTAGGCTTGAAATAAGCGAGATATCCGATTACATCTTCCTGCCTCAGTCATCTCTCTGCCTTATTACGCCTACGCACCTGACAAGGCTATCTTGTCTCTCGCCACGAACTGCCTCGTCTAAGATAGCTATTGGAACTCTTTCATAGGCCGCCTCTTTCCGTAACCTCGACATCCTCGACTCTGGGATCAAGCCCTGATGGGGTCTCCTATGCACTTCCTTAGCATAGATACGTGGAAAACTGGATGAACGGGATTCTAATTTTTTGGAGGCAAGTTCCAACTCATATCGCCACCTTGGCCTATCCTCTTCTGGATGAATCCGATAAGGCCCAACGAACCTCGGCCGAGCTTACCTTTTTACTGGATCTCATCACCCCTTTCATCGGAGATACTTTCGTAAATACCTGGCCATTCACATCAAATTTGTGTTTCTGCGCCGCACATCAAGATAATGATTTCGGCGGCTCAGCCGTAGGGCATTCTATGATAAGCTTTACCTTCTCTTCTAACTGTTGAATAATATCTAGCCCCCGCCGACTACTTCAAATCGTCAACCGGGCGATCTACATTTTCGCCATACAACGCCTCAAAGGGCGCCATTGGGATAGCCGAGTGATAACTATTATTATAAGCAAACCTAATTAGTGGCGCATGCTCGTCCCGCCTACCTCCAAAATCTAGCAAACACGTCGTAGCATATCCTCGCAGCATTCCGAATAGTGCGTTCAACCTATCCATCTGTCCGAGGGTGGAATGCCGTGCTCAAATTAATTCGCGTTCCTGCACTTCGAAATGGCCGCCAAAATCTTGCCGTAACAGTTCTCTCACGATATAATAGATACCGGAACACCATGTAATCTAACTATTTCGATATACAATTTAGCGTAATCTGCAAGAGAAAGAAGCCACCGGAAGGAAATGGGCCGAGCTCGTCGGGCCACAACTATTACCCAAATGGAATCATGTCTATGCCTGGTACGGGGTAATCCGCTACAAAGTCCATGTTTATTGCTTCCCATTTCCAAGAGAGGCACAAATTTCTATGTCCCGAGTCAATCCTCCCGGGTTTCTAGTGTTCCCGCTTACTTGTTGGCAGCTAGGAACACTAGGCTACAAATTCGGTATTTCCCTTTTCATACCGCCACCAAAGACTTCTTGATATCGTGGTACATTTTCATCGCGTGCCTCGGTGGAGAGAATAGTGGCGAATATACCTCACTTCATAACTCGCTGGCGGGAGCCCCCAAATATCCGGGAACACAGAGGCGCCCTTACATCGCAAAGACTTCATCCTCGGGCCATCAGTAATCTGCACTTTTCCTCGTCGAATTCTATCCTTAAACCGACTGTGTCGTATATATTGCCAGTTTCTTTACCTCAATAATCAATGACGACACCGTGGTGTTCTCGACCACTGCTGTCCAAGCTGCTACGAACGGCTAAACCGACTAATTGGTGTATTTCTTCCTGCCACCCCGCTTATTCTGCCACAAGTACGTCAAACTCCCCATAGATTTATGGCTAAGGGCGTTATTTACTATATTGGCTCTTCTTGATTGGATAATATAATATTCACATTTAGAAAACTTGGCATATAATTGACGGTCATACCGTTTATTATGCCCTAGAAATCGCTGGGTGTAATCTCCACTCGGTAAGGAAGTAGAGCGATTCCGGCCTTCGCCGCATGCTAAGGCTACTTGTTGCCGGGATAACCCGAATGACTGTTTCACACACCATGTGCCCGTAGATTCTGATCGTAGGATCCTATAATGATCATGATCTCTAATAACTGCTGAATAACCTTGCATAACTCAATAGCCGGGGTTGAATGACCGAATGCCGCCGTAGTCTAACGATACCTAAATGTCCTACTTGAGCATCTATACCATGTATAACTACGGGGTTGTGGATAGCTAACCTGCTTTGTTTTCCTAATTGAACAATTGTGGAGTTGTGCTTAGTCCGATTTACTCTCAAGCGATCCGTCCTGGATCTTCATAGGGAATCTACCGATCTCCTTGTCTTTGTAAATACTGTGCTAGCATAGTACTACTCATTTTCCTTATGCTTGGTTCGGGATCCACTCAATCTATACTATTGTTCTGGGGAAATTATCGGTCTTAAGGAGCAATCCCGTAAAGACCGGCCTTCCTAGACTCCAGACCGAATATCTTTAATGAGAACCGCTAGTACTAATCCGTCATCGACTACCGATGTGGACCCCTTTTCTTGGGGTACTACCCGCTTTTGTTTGACTAGGATGGCCGGCCGATCAGGGTGTTCCACATAATATCCGCTAGGTTGACTAAGGCCGACTCTCACCTACAAGGTCAGGGAAAATGATGTACCTACCCTTCCTAACATACTGGAAAATTCTGGTATTGCTAACCCCGAAGTATGCCTATTCGGCCCTAATTTTGATTCTCGCATATGAGATAATGTTACCGATCTTTAGGGATGCTTCCTACTAATACAAAAAGGCCACCGGTCATTAGATCGCCTAACCGCGCCCGTATCACCAACCTCCGACCCAAGCTACTTAACCTCGTGAGCTTCCTCGGGGCCTAGACTGGGCAACAAGCATATAAGTCTCGTTAACTCAATAAACCGAGAACTGAGAAAGTTTCATGGCTTCATATGTGAATCACACTTAACCCGCCCTCTTTTTGGCGAGGGGTCCCGCAACACGACCCCGGCATATATTTCCAGCGCCAACTGCACCAGGTGGACTGTAACCCCTATGGCGCCTTACCACAAACATATTTGATATCTATATATATATATATATATATATATATATATATATCAACAACTACGTACAATACATACTGAATTTTTGTAGTAATACGTAATCTCCGACATACTTCACTGAATTTCACGCACATGATATACGTTCTATAGTTTAATGATATCTCTGTCCTCTTGTACCATTTCATTGAATTTTCGGGCCCATTTTGAAAGCAACACACACATGCACTTTAGCTATGATCTGCCATTTGAAATTTCGCCACTTACAACGTGGGGTCAACATCCGAACCTGTGGCCTTACTTGGCATTATATTAAGGCCCCCGATCGTCCGTTGACCTTGTCTCTCGGCCACACTAGGATTAGAGTCTCGGGTCGGTACCCTTACCTTCTCCTTAGCTGACGCATCATCCGCACAACATTCTAAACTACAATCTTACCGTCTCTAGTCGCTCCGAGGTTTAGTCCTTAATACACGATGTTCTATCAATTCGAGGTGATTCGATTTCTCAAAATCTCGGGTATTCATGCTTTCACCCTCATCTTCCTTAAACCGAGCTCAGTTCAAGGTAATCGCCTTCATTGTCAATAAGGTTACTAGTCACGTTCCAACCTATACTTCTTTTTGACTTACCGACCCATCTATTATTCATTTAATCTCCCCGTCTTTCGATATCACAACTAAGGTTATAACTATTATCTTGCGTACATACCGTCGCAAGGCATGCTACGGCGATCTAAATTTTTTTCTAACTTGAACTTGACTCTTTCTACCGGAAGTTCATCATTGACTCGATCTCCTACGCCCACTTCGAGTAAGCTAGTAGTCTTACTTGCTCTTCTCGACTATTACCGTGAGGGCCTCGCACAACTACATAATCAAAAGGGCTTCTTACTCTTTCTAACATTTTGTGGAATCAACCAATCCACCTTTCACTTACCGCCTACTTTGGGCAACATCACCTCAATCCTTATGCCATTTTCTATACTCGGGATCAAAACTAAGGGGGTAGGAATGGCTTTTTCTTACCGCAACGAAATGAAGACATGGAACTATACCACATCTGAAAGGATGGAGGTGGGAATCCTACATTTCCTTTCTCACACTTATCTCGATAATCTAAATTGTCTATTATCTTAATCAAATCTTATATATCTAACAAATAAATCAACTCATTTATACGTTATGCTTATGACTTCCTATTCTCAAGTTATCGACATATACTAGATGGTACCGATAAAGGTATCACATTGGGAGGCCCCTAATACCTCCTCCTGCTGCCGTAATACCTTGTAACGTCGGGTGCCCTCTCCGTTGCTATATCTCGATCTCTCGCCCGGAGGTGATGGTCACGGGTCCGACTCTGTATTTGTATTCAAAGAATATGGTAAGTTTTAGGACTCAACCCCTATACCTACCGCCTATAGCACGATCAATGAGAAGAAAGAGTAACCATCCTATCATGCCTTGCAGCCTCCTTACCTATAGTATGGGTGCACACATCCATAGGCAAGACTTACTAAAGGACTGCGCTTGCATTCTCGATTTACACTCGCTTCGATACTGAAGTTTACTGCCACCTTGGGAAGTGACTAGCACCCGGTGCCCTACTAGGACCCGAACTACAGACTATCGTGCCTAAGCACATCTGGTGCCCGGGGGCTGGCTCTAACTCAGATTTATGGAATCAATCAGCTATATAACGCAGCCAGAATACAAATTTCCTCCGACCGACCGGGGCCTATAGCCACCGTACCGTAACACCAGCCTAACAAGAATCATTCTCATATAGGGCAACCTAGGCGGTTTCGACAAGTCACCATGTCAGTAGTTATCTCTAACTCAATATAATGAATATTGAATATCTACGTGACCGGCAAGGTCACCACTACTATCCGAATACGAATTCCCACACGGCCAACACAATGAACAACACTAAACAGCAAACATACGCACGGCCCCACATGACCAAAGATAATCAACTGTGGAGATATATATACACCACCCTGAAGCCTCTAAGAATACCGACAAGATGGCTGGGACAGTGGTCCCGACCTACCCGTATTAAGGGACAAACAAAGAAAGGAACGACACTTTCAATATCAAGCTCCGATGACAGGAGCCGATGACTCTATGAGCCGGGTCGAATCACGCAGGGATCGCTCCGTCTATGAGTACCGCAGACAAGTAATGCAGCGCCCCAAACGGGTGTCGCATTTCACTGGTACGAGTATGCAAAGCAACCGATCATAACTGAATATAAACAACATAAATAGAAACTCGAATCAGAAGATATCTCGAAATCTGCTCGAATCGATAGAATTCAAAATGTGCTTTTCTCGTATCGAGAATAAGGCGGTGGAGCATACTCAAGGACGTGGCGACTGGGCTGTCTATTAGCTAATAAAATAACATATATATATACATATATATAACAAGTAAGGACCAATACCAAATTTCATAAGTTTCAAGGTGCCAACCAACAAACAATCTACATACCCCTGGCCCCGGTCAAAACCATCCAAAATAAATCACTCCACTGCCTACTAACTACGGAAAGCACCCCACGCCCCGGGTCTCTAGCTCGGCTATGGCCTCTGATATAAATAATCAGACCGAGCCCTGAGGACTCGTACTATAACTGTAAACCGTAACCGTGTCCGTATCTCGTAATTGCCCCCCTGGGCTCAAGCGCACAACAAGGTAAGCTATACCGCATGGTGACGACTGAGCATGTGGGATTGCTCCATCCCATCTTTGTCCTATCAAGGACGGCATGCCACTCCTTGAGTGACGTATCCCCACCCTCATGGTGGGTCGGTTACTGCCATTTCAACCTAGGCGTGAGGACGCCAAAGGGTGCCCTCATAACACAAATAGGGGTCAACAAACAATAAAACACATATAGCAAGTATGTTTGGGATGAAATGCTATCTCAGGTTTCGATTTCTCATTTTGAACTCTTTTTCTCGTGTTATACCGATTCTCATATCAACCGAGATATTATCCGACTGTCTCGGCTATAACAGACTGAGATATTATCTAACCGTTCGGCTATACCGTAACCGAGATGTTATCTCGACTGCCCGATATTGCTTTGCTAACTTTTATTCAATATATATATATATATATATCATAACATTATAAAAACATGCTTGCTAAATTCAAAACACGCTTGCTAAACTCATACCGGACTCACTCGACTTCGAATTCTTTCTTCTACACTCGGATACTAACTTGCCGAAGGAATTAGCTTTACATACCTTCTCGGTTTCCACTAACCGCGTAGTTCGGGACAGTACTTTTGCTATTTCTCCCAACCGCATTCATATATACGCACGAGGAAATCTCAAAGAGATTAAGATCTAAAGAAAACATCACTTATATATATATATAGCCCAATTTGGCTTATCGAAAAACGGTCGAAAACTCGTTATTCTCGAAAGTCCGTGAAGGGAGAAATACTCATTTTAAGGCTAGGAGTATATTGACACTACTTTGGAGCAATTCCACTTACCTTAGCTTGGTAGCACGACGATTTGCCGGCCGAATTTCATGAAACTAAATCCGTAGGAATGCTCCTTGCCGCTTAATACCTCTCAGATCTAGGATTAATTCGAGTTTGGAACGCGTTTGACTACGTAACCCGGACGGAAATTATCAAGAAACCTTCACTCCTCTTCCTCTCTCGATTTTTCTCTCAGTTGACTGAAATTTAAGAATTTTAACATTAAAAACGAAGTTGGGGGCTTATATAGTTGGGACCTATAAGTCGCATTCATGGAATGCGATTTATAAGCGCATTTGCCTTGCGACGCGCCGACTTGGCGCTTGTCCGATCTTTCCCCTGGCCTTTTTCTAGCATGTATGGCATTCTAAAACTCTTAACCAATATGCGAATAGGCCATCTACATGTTGAGAATTTACGGGGTGTAACAATTACAACCGAATATTTTGAGATGGAAACTCAACTTAAGGAGAAGTTCTTCATTGTACTTATTTTAAAACAATACCCTGGATATTTGTTCTAAGAGTTGGATTAACTTTTAAAGTTTTAAAGGATTTTATTTTTTTTATTTTTTTTGTGTGTGTTGTGTTTTTTATTTTTAATAATATTAAAGTTGCAAAGTTACACATGAGATTTTCCTACGTTGTCTAAAGAATGACTATAAGTCTTTATTTATCTTAAGGCAAGTCCTAGACAATTGCCTAGCATTTTTATGTTAAAAAGCTCCAAGTTTGAGATACCCAAGTTATGTCTTCTCTCCTATTAAGTTACCTCAGATGTGATATGATGTGCGTGAATAAGGTATGCTCACAATTTGATATGAATGTGTATGAAAGTCAAACGAGTATAAGCACAAAATGAATGTTAAGATTGATAATGGAAACTGTTATGTTAAGTTATTCCTCTCTCGCCCGTGTTAGTATTGCTAGGAGATGTTTAAAATCATGAACGTATGTCTACATCAGTTTTATGATATTCCCAGCCGGGAACTTCCCTAGAATTCATTCACAGCTTATGTATGTATTTAAATGTTAAATGAAATACCTATATGTGTATGGCACAATTGTTGCATTAGGGGTCATGGTAAGATCCTACACATGTTTATAGTTAATGAGCCTAAGATGTTTCATGGTTGTTAGTATTCGTGATAGTCTGTATGATCCCTATTAGCTCCATTTATGATTGCGATTGAGATTTGTTTTTACTTTTACCCATTATGGTACACCTACATGGAGATATTTTTATTTTACCCCGGTATGATACACCGGTTGGAGATATTTTTATTTTACTCCGGTGTGGTACACTTGCTGGAGATATTTTTATTTTACCCCCGGTGTGGTACACTCTTGCCGGAGATATTTTTATTTTACCTCGTGTGGTACACCGGCTGGAGATATTGTTATTTTACCCCCGGTGTGGTATAAATGCTAGAGATATTTTTATTTTACCCTGGGTGTGTGGTACACCGTTGGATGAATTTTATATATGGGTTTGTGGTTGACAGCCACGGCATTACAATTATTGTTTCTTTTCAGGCATTTCTTAATTGCATTTTCATCTCATTATAGAGTTATTATCATATTTCTATTTCCAGATTCCATGTTGTTACTATTCCTTATTCTGCTTAGTTATCTTGAGTTCACCGATGTTATAGAGAGTTGATATCAACCACATGTGTTGCAAAGTTCGTTATATCTATCCTTTATATGTTTATGTGTCGAGGCGCTTATTACAGGATTGTTATCTCATTTTTATAGTTTTCAACCTTATATATACCAGTAGATTTCACTATAAATACGTCCCTTCGCTTGGGGACCTCGCGTTCGTGTCGTAGGTGTAGGTAGAGATCGGGATTTCCGCGTAGCAGCCGTGAGATCTACTGATGTGTTGGTATGCTCCTTTCTTCCTCGGAGCTAGGCATAGTTATATAAGCTTGAGTTTTGAGTTGTAGCATAGGGGTAGGTCGTGAGCCCCGTTCGACCATCACCCGCCTACTTTAGAGGGTTTATGGACTTAGCGTGTACAGTATTATCTGGGCCTTGTGGCCTCATCGGCTTATTGTTGCTTGGTTTTAGCATATCATTGCTTTGGTTGCATTTCGCCTTGTTTAACCTGCATTGTTGAGACCTTATGGGTCCCGCTTATACTCCAGCTGATTGTGACAGAAGGCTATATTGCCTAAGTTTTACAATTGCTGCATTGACTATAACCGACTTCGATTAATCATGAATCGAAAGCCGCTACCCTAAATGCTAATTTGTGGCGTGACGTAGAAGCTGGAAAGATTTGCTCGAGATGGGCTTCTTTATCTGCTAAGTGTGTTGCCATGATGCACTTGCTGTTTATGCAAAAGAGAGATGGTCATTGAGGATGTGCGTGATTATGTAGAAGTCGGTCAGGGAAACCATTAAGAATAAATATTCATTTCTAGAATTGATGACTTGTTTGATCAATTGCTGTGATGCTAGATGCTTTTCAAAGATTGATTTGAGATTTAGGTACCACCAGCTATGGGTTAGGAGGTTGTATCCTTAAGAATGCCGTAACTAGATATGGCCATTATGAGTTTTAGTGATGTCATGGCTTAGGCCGACTAATGCCCCAACAGTTTTTATGGACCTTGGCGAATCGTGTGTTTAGGCTCTTTCATGATGTATTTGTAATTGTCTTTATTGATTGTATTCTGATTTACTCACATCGAGGCCGAGCATAGATCATCGGAGAGCGTATTGCAAACTCTCCGTGAGCACAAGTTATATGCTAAATTTTCTAAATGTGAGTTTTGGCCTATTATCCGCAGCTTTTCTTGGCCATGTGAATAAAATCAAGGTATATAAGGGTGGATGGCCGTAAAATAAGCCGTGAAGAACCGGCTCAGACCATTGAATCCTATAGAGTCTCAGCTTTATATGCTTAGAAGGTTATTATCACCAATTATTGGAAGGCTTCTCCACTATCTCTCGTAAGCATTGATAAAGTTGACTCATAAAGAAATGTTTCAAGAACACATGTTAGCAGAGTTTTTCGCATTTACATTATCAAGAAAACAACAAGAGATGGTGATTTTCCCTAAGAGAGATCTCTACCGTATCCATCATTGGAAAAATGATTATTCCAAGCAAAATGGGTTACTTAGACTTCACCCACAATTTCAATTATCATGGCAATATAGCACACTCATTGGATAGAATTCCAAGAAATAAGAATTTCCACCCATTGCACAATTTTGAAACCCCCTCAATAATATCCAAATAAAACTAATGTCAACATAGACATGGAAAACACACATTGGGGAAATGGGGAAAATATGGGTAATGGAAACGAAACATAATGCTATTCTTCCACACATACCATCAATCAAAAGGAAATAAAGATGAAAACCAAAAGACATACCAAATGGCGTGAATAGAGAGGAGAAGTTGAAACTTGAAGCTTTTCACAAAATGGGGATGATAATAGCCCGACTCCAAGATCTTATTCTTTGGTGTTTGGAAGGTTTTTGATGGTATAAAAATGCAAGGAATGGTGGAATTTATAGGAAGGGAAGAAGGTGAAGAGGTTGTGAGGAATTGATGATGAGTTAATGGAGGGTTGTGGGAAATGAAAATGGTGGTCGAGGGGTGGAAAAAAAATGAAGTAGTGGTATAGAAAATTAGAGTTATGGGAAGTGGGGAAGAAGTTGGAAAAGGCAAGGGTTGGACTCGCTGGTTTAGGCAAACGGGTGGTACCCTTAAAATACCTCATAACCATGTCTCAGAGCTTGGACCCGCATTCCTAGATGGGGCTCTGTGAGCTGCAAATGTAACACATACAACCGATATTCCGCCTAGTGCACGTCGGGATATGCGCTACACTCGCGGCCTTGGTGAATGTGTGTGTTCATGCTTCGGGGCAGTGAGACGCAGTTCCCTTTAATAATTTTTTTTCCAGTGTATTGCCTTTAATCTACTTACACTGTTTCACAAGTCCTTGACTGTGGTTATGATGAGGCCGTCACGACCCGGAGTGTGACTTAGATCGATACACGAAAATCTAGAATCACAAATGACTCCAGCTAAACACATGACATACATGGCATGAATGAGAGCATAACTAAAGTAGAAAAGAATCATAAAACATGGATAAGCACAACTCTGGAGGTATAATACAACAACATGAGAAAACACAAACAATAACATCACGATCATCCACTACATAACTGCTTGGTGCCTCTAAACATTTGATGAGCTAATGGGACAACACCCCAACAGTGATCTTGGGCATATTTATATGCCCAAGTGATACTCAAATGCCGTTTTTGTCTTGTTTATCTAACAATGTTTGTACTTTCTCATGTAAATTGTAGGAAAGTGTGAATTTATACTAACCAACATGATTAGCGTTGTTTTGCAGGAAAATGTACTTTAAGAAGCTAAGATGCATGTTGGGAGGAATCGGAAATGGACTCGAAGCGAGCAAGGAAATGGCCAAGGAAAGCAAGAAGAAAGGGGCCCGTGATGGAGCCGTGTCACGCCATCGCGGAGGCATTCTCGTCCGATGATTAAATTGGCAACAATTCCGTAGAAGGTCCGCGTTGCCTCCGTTGCACGTTGGACCTACTCACCGAACCAAATTCCAAGAAGGTGCGCGTTCGCGCCGTGTCACGTTGGTTGAGCTCCGGCTGCATGACGGCCACGTTGGGATTAAATACTGCGATGGCCTGTCACAGAGGGGGTGCTCGCGCTACCCTTCGCGGACACGTTGATGTGTTATTCGCTGCCGATCACGCCGGGTCACCGGGTAACCCGCCGAAATCCCCACTTTTTAACCCCCGATTCCCTCATTTTTCATCATTTTTCATCCTCCATGATATAAACCCCCCAAAAATCCTCTCTTCTCCCCAACGTGCCACTTTGACCTAGGCATACAATTTCGTCAAGTTTTTCTTCCTTTCATCGAATTCAAGGTATGTTCTTCAACTATCCTCACTTTGGTTGAATCTTTTGATGGTGAGGACAGATGGGAGTAAACCTACCTATGTAAAATTGAGCTTAAATTCATTTAAGTTATTGTTGATTGATGTTCAATATCATTGTAATTGTATGAACCGATAAATACATTAGCTTGATCGAATTTTTTATAAAATTGTAAATTAGGGCTTGAATTTGAATATGAAAAAGGGGAAAAGCTAGTTGAATTGTGAAATTCTTGTTGGTTTGTGTATGTTGGGTGAGATGAGTTGGTCGTGTTATCTGTTAATATGCTAAAAGACCGACGGATTTTTGGGGTATTGAAATGGTGATATGCTAAGATGCATGTTGGGAGGAATCGGAAATGGACTCGGAAGAGAGCAAGGAAATGGCCAAGGAAAGCAAGAAATAAAGGGGCTCCGCGATGGAGCCGTGTCACGCTGCCATCGCGGAGGCACTCTCGTCCGATGATTAAATTGGCAACAATTCTGCAGAAGGTCCACGTTGCCTCCGTGGCACATTGGACCCAATTACTCGGAACTTGAAATTCCAAGGGAAGGTGCGCGCCCGCGCCGTGTCACGTTGGTTGAGCTCCGTGCTGCATGCCGTGGCACGTTGGGGTTAAATACCCGGGACGACCAATCAGAGAGCTCCCGCGTTGCACCCCGCCACGGAGGCAAGGTTCGCGATGCACTTCTGGCGACACGTTGCTTGTTATTCCGGAAAAATTCCCACCGCATAAATAGAACACTTAGGTTCATTTTTAATTATTCCGACTTGGTGAGCAAGAACGTGGGTTACAGCGCTTGAGGGGATCAAAATCAGGGTTTCTCTCTATCTCTCTTTCTCCTTTCTTTCAATTGTTTGTATGATTTACTCTTATTTAATGATGTTTAATCCACAAATGAGTGGCTAATTTCACTCTTGCTGAGGTTAAGAACAATTGTATTGAAATGTGATTGTTGATCATTTGGTTTTTCATCTTTCTTCCATGGTTGTTCTATTAATTCTTATTCTTACCGTATTAATGTTTGGCCAATGTTAATGTAAATATGTGCTCGGTTTCACTCGAGAGAGCACGAAATTGGAAAGTTGTGAATTAATAGATATGATCTTTTCTTAGTTTGGGAAAATTGAGAATTGATTTACCTTCAGATAGAAATATACCCGAAAGTCGTATTTAGTCAATTATGGAATCGGGTTTTGTATGACTAGAACATGAATTGCTTCTATCACGAAATGTAGGTGGAAGGTTCATGATTCTTAAGTTGGATTAAATACTTAGAGTTTTAATCCATAGGCATAAGTTCCGACTAGCAACCTGAGGAAAGATTAACCATCAGATCGATAATTAATTTCACATGTTGCTTTAGCCCCGCATGCTCACATTCATGGGTCAGACCAAACCGCATATTCATTTAGACTTAGTATAAATTTAGGAAACAAATTATAAAAACTTTTTTACATTGTTGTTCGCATTTTTAGAGTTATAGTAAAGTGACACTTGAGTAGATTTGCCCCGTAGTCCACCCGTGATCGATACTTTGGCTTACTAGAGCAATTTACTACTTGTTCGACCACGTGCACTTGCGTGTAGTCATCCGCATGTACCAACAAGTTTTCGGCGCCGTTGCTCTGTGGACCGGAAATTGGCGAAATTTTTCTAAAGTGTTAGTTTGCTATTTCTTTATATTAGTGTTGACAACTTGGTCTTTAGCCTCGTATTTTTGCGATATTAAATTCTCGTTGAAACACCGCAAGGGACAAAGAGCGGTTGACCCATCCTTAGAGCCGAAAGACAATTCCATCGCCAACAGAGAAGCTCTTAGAGAGAAAGCCGCAGCTTGCTCGTACAAACATTCCCGGAGCAACCACAAAATAATCCACCACTTGCGCGGGTAGTGTTAGTGCCCGGGGAAATGGCGCTCTAGGCCGGCTCGCATGTGGCAATCCCACATGCTAGCAATGCACGTCTAGCATTCGCAAACCTGGAGCCAGATAGAGGTTCGAGCTAAATGCAACATGGTGCAATTGCCGCACACAAGCGGGCAGTCACAGGTCTCCTCACGAGGATCCACAACAACATCTTCAAAATTTTGGAGATAAGTGACACTTATATTCCCGCCGGAGTGTCAACAGATTATGTCAGCTTACATTGTTCCCATTTTTCACTTTTGGGAGAAGCCGAAAGGTGGTTGAAGCTGAGCCACCCAATTCTATCACCACGTGGGATGATTTTAAAGAAGTTCTTGATCCGGTTCTTCCCATCCCAGAAACAATGAGACATAGAAGTCAAATTCTAAGTTTTAAACAAAGAGAAGGGGAGAATCAGACTGCTTGGGAGAGAGATTCAAATCAGCTGCGCGGGATTGTCCTCATCACCACCAATCCAATGATGTGCTGGTGCACAATTTTATGGTGGTCTGGAACCCTACACAAAAATTTTGGCTGACTCAAAGCACTCGGGGACAAGCATTAGAAAAGACTTATTAGGAGTCGTATACTTTGTTAAATCGCATTTCGCAGGGTAATCCGAGTGGAATGTGGACTCTTTAAGAGGAGGAGCAAGGAAAGCAACTGAGTCTTAAGTGGATGGTTTTACACCTATCGCCGTACGTATAGTTGCGTTGTGTAATCAACTCAACACCCACTTCGCAACATGAGTATGAATCAGTCTCTAAGCCTCAAAGTGAATGCAAAGGTAAAGCAGTTTGGTTAGTGTGCGGGAGTAATGAACACTCGCCCGAGTGTTGTGAGCAAATGCCGACTCGAGAACTTTGTCGGCAATGCACAAAGGAATAATCACCAACAAGATGGTACAGCTACAATTTAACGGAGGAATCACCCGAGACTCTCTCTTGGGGTAGCAACAACCATTAGGGACAAAGTTCGAGTCGTGGGGTGCAAAGGAATCAAGGAGGGCAAAGCAGAACTATCGGGCCGCAAGACAAACAACAATGCTCCTCCTCCGCCACCATCACCCAAGATTGAGGAGATGTTTAAAATGATGATAGCTAAATCAAGCTCAATTGGTAAATGACTATGCTAAATTGGCAACATGTAAAGAACAATCGCTAGCTAAAGGCTCGGAGTACCGCTTGGGGCAATTTGTCGGGAGACCAAAAACAAGGCCTAGAGGAGGACTTCCTGGGCACACTGACCCCAAACCCAAGCATGTGTGAACCCAATGACCACAAGGGAGTGGTTTGCAACTTAAAGAGGTGGAACCAAAGACCACCTCAACAAATGGAGCAAACAAATAAACGCGAGGGGGAGCAAAGTTAAGTGAGAGGGGAAGAAAAGGATGTCGAACCAAAGACCTCCACCCCCTGCCCGTCAACGACTAAAGCAAAGACAAGGAGGAGGCATGTTTCAAAAGTTCATGGAGGTGCTTAAACAAGTACACATTGACTTACCTCTTGTTGATGTTTTGCAGGGAGTGCCGAAGTACGCAAAGTACATAAAGGACATTGTGGCGAACCAAAGCACATTGGACTCTAGTATGCTACTAAGTGGGTTTGGGCGTAGGAGTGCACTTCCCTGGATATAGAACGCATTGCTCACAAAGCTAAGGACCCGGGAGCTTTACAATACGATTACTATTGGGCGTGAGGATCCGAGTCATGATTATGTGATTCGGGGAGCGAGCATTAACTTGATGCCGACTCCGTATTCAAGAAGTTGGGGCTAGGGAGTCCTAGACCAACAAGTGATCTTGCAAACTAGCTGATCGTTCCTTGGCAAGACCGTAGGTATTGTGGAGGACGTGGCCGGTGCAAGTGGGCTCCCTTATCTTCCTAGACTTCATCAGGCCGGACTTCGAGCCGACGTGGAAGCCCCATTTATTTTAGGACGTCCTTTCTTGGCGACCGAGAAAGCTCTGATAGATGAAGGCAGTGGAAGCTAATCCATGCGAGCACACGACAAGGTGGAGGTGTTCGATGTGTACAAGGCCACCAAGCTCCCTGTCCGTGTACGAGGGAACTCGTGATCAACGTGCTTGAGCTAACCGATGTTGTTCTGTAGCGTTGAGTCTCGGGAGTTAATGGGAAACCCCTCATGTGGGTAAGCTTCTGACGAGGGTGAGGACGCGTTCGTGAGAAAATGTCCGTCACCCTAGGGGCGGAATTAGCTTGAATAACGTCGAGCCGCAACGGTAAAATCAGCACCGCACTCGGGAGGCAACCCGCGATTTTTGTTGTATTGTTAATGTATAGTAGTTAAAAAAAAAGAAAAAATATATAAAAAATGTAAATATAGTCAATAATAATATATATATATATATATATATTGTGTTATGTTTTTCAAACCTTGGGATTCTAACCGATTTCTTGTTGTAAGATAAATTTCAGTTTGATCGGAGGGCAAAATGCAAAGAATCGCAAAGTAGAAAAAAATGAGGTAAGAAAAATTGAAAAGTGGCAAAACAAAGGAGCCCACGCGATGGCCCGTGTCACGGAGGGGGTGTCTGCTACCTCCGTGATACGCAGTACCCTGGAATTTTTACAAAATTCCGTAACACCTCGCATGGCTCCGTGTCAGCGTAGGGGTGCTCTCGCGTTACCTCGTGGACACGCTGATGTGTTATTTCGCGTCGGGTCACACCGGTCACCGGGTAACCTCACAAAAATCCCCACTTAACCCCCCATTTCCCTCATTTTCATCATTTTTCATCCTCCGACAAACCTCCCAAAATCCTCTCCCTCAACGCACACGGACCTAGGCATACAATTTCGTCGCCAAGTTTTCCTCATCGAATTCAAGGTATGTTCTCAACTCTATCTCAATTTTGGTTGAATTTTTGGATTTCTAGCATGAGATGTGAGTAAACCTACCATGTAAAAATTGAGCGTAAAATTCATTTAAGTTATTGTTGATTGGATGTTCGTAATATCATTGTAATTGTATGAACCGACAAATACATTAGCTTGATCTAATTTTTTATAAAATTGTAACTAGGGCTTGAATTTGAATATGAAAAGGGGAAAAGCTAGTTGAATTGTGAAATTCCTGTTGGTTTGTGTATGTTGGTGAGATGAATGGTCGTGGTTATCCGTTAATATGCCAAAAGACCGACGGATTTTTGGGGTATTGAAATGGTGATATGCTAAGATGCATGTTGGGAGGAATCGGAAATGGACTCGGAAGCGAGCAAGGAAATGGCCAAGGAAAGCAAGAAATAAAGGGGCTCCGCGATGGAGCCGTGTCACGCCGCCATCATGAGGCATTCTGTCAGGATGATTAAATTGGCAACAATTTCGCAGAAGGTCCACGTTGCCTCCGTGGCACATTGGACCTAATTACCTGAACTTGACATTCCAGTGAAGGTGCGCGTTCGCACCGTGTCACGTTGGTTGAGCTCCGCGTTGCAGTCAGGCACGTTGGGGTTAAATACCGGACGACCAAATTCCGTAGAGCTTCCGTTGCACTGGTCACTTGAGGCAAGCAAGGTTCGCGATGCACTTCATGACACGTTGCTTGTTATTCCGGGAAAATTCCCACCAATATAAATAGAACACTTAGGTTCATTTTTAATTATTCTAACTTGGTGGAGCAAGAACGTGGGTTACAAAGTGCTTGAGGGGACGAAAATCTTAGGGTTTCTCTATCTCTTTCTCCTTTCTTTCAATTGTTTGTATGATTTACTCTCATTTAATGATGTTTAATCCACAAATGAGTGGCTAATTTCACTTCTTGCTGAGGTTAAGAACAATTGTATTGAAATGTGATTGCTGATCATTTGGTTTTTTCATCTTTTCTTCCATGGTTGTTCTATTAATTCTTATTCCCATCGCATTAATGTTGGGCCAATGTTAATGTAAATATAAAAAGTCCGGTTTCACTCGAGAGAGCACGAAATTGGAAAGTTGTGAATTAATAGATATGATCTTTTCTTAGTTTGGAAAAATTGAGAATTGATTTACCTTCGTGATAGAAATATACCCCGAAAGTCGATTTAGTCAATTGTGGAATGGGTTTTGTATGGCTAGAACATGAATTAAGCTTATCACGTAAATGTAGGTGGAAGGTTCATGATTCTTAAGTTGGATTAAATACGAGAGTTTTAATCCATAGGCATAAGTTCGACTAGCAACCTGAGAAAAGATTAACCACTTGTATCGATATTTATTTCTACATGTCTGCTAGCCTCAAAGATGCTCACATTCATAGTTCGACTCAAACTCGTATATCTATTTGATTTAGTATAAATTTAGAAACAAATATAAAAACTTTTCTTTACATTGTTGTTCGTATTTTTAGAGTTATAGTAAAGTGACACTTGAGTAGATTTGCCCCGTAGTCCATTCCCTGTGGATCGATACTTGGCTTACTTGAGCCACTTACTACTTGTTCGACCACGTGCACTTGCATGTAGTCATCCGCATGTACCGAACAACAAGCTCGCGAAGTCTCAAACTAAAAACATAAACAAAAGAGACATAATCAAACAACTAAATTCTCGAATCATGACGACTCACTAACACTGCGATAAAGTGGGGCCGAGCAGAGTGAGCTAATGATTGGACTAAGAAGGATCAATCGAACCTATCTCATGAGACGATATATCTTAGAGTATGTGGTCATTACTCTGAATGTACTGAGTATGTAGAGAAAGGAAAACATGCTAATACAATGATAGTCTGAAAACATGAACATAAATAAAGATAGAACATGAGAGTAAGTACAACGTGATAAACATTATATTCTTAAGTATCATAATCGTGAATTATTCTTCATAAGATGAACATTTTGACCCAAGGTTTAGAAAATAGAAATCGTGTAATATACCATCCTTTAAGTCATAGGTGAAAACTCATAAACTATTCAATGCATCAAATATGTTATAAACATAATATCATATATATGAACATAGGTAACTGAAAACATGAGGAACAACGGGAGGCTTCTCATAACTGATACCATCACGATAGAGTATACGTGATGCCTCAACTATCTTGCTCAATGGGAAGAGTCATCCTAAGCCTTTTCAGGGCAAAGAAAGATGGAGTTGTGATATCAATGGTGTGCCCTCGAGCAAGGGAAGCACTCTCTCGAGAGGTCCCAAATAAGAATATATACCTATGGTGGCGCGTAGTTTATGAGACCAGGGTCTTTGAAATTCCTGGCCTACTCGGTGCTAGACACTACTCCAAAAAAAAATATATGGCTCATAATTATACTCTCAAAACATAGCTTAAATCTGAATATGGGGAGTCTTGGCTCCAAAATATATCTTTAAACTGTTCTCGTAAGCCTTGGTTTAAATCATGATAAAATATACTTAACTTTACATGGGCTTTCCCGAACATGAAATCATTCATACTTAAAATAAGCTTCATAACACAAGATCAAGAAATCATAATTTTAAGAATTCATAACCATTCATGCATACTTTGGTAACTCATCATACTTGAAATCATGGGCTCATAAGCTTGAAATTCATAAATCATGCATAATAGGGCATTAGTCTTCATAAGATTGAAATTCATAAATCATGCATAATAGGACATAGTCTTCATAAACTTGAAATCATAAAATAGTAAGTAAATTAAGGGTCAAATCTGCCCTAATATCCGTAAATCATTAATTAAAACATGAGAGGATTAAACCCATAGAGATATCATGAATAATTGCATTAAATTAGGTGTAACCCTAAAATCTAACAATTTAGAACTTGAGAAGTAAAAATCATGGATTTGAACTTGAAATAATATAAGGGTGAAAGATTTTCCCCCATACATAACCCTAAATACCTGGGCAAGTGGCTCTAGACTTGTCTTGAAAAAACAAAGAAGGATTTGAAGAGATTTGATGAAGAACCCTAGACTTTATCTTGAGGTGAAATTCCAACTATCATTCTTTGAATGGAATGAATAATTTAGCTAAGTTAAACCCCTTTAGTCTCACCCGTAGGGTAAAAAAAATAATGTCATTCAGGATTTTGCCAATATGCCCCTGAACTGCCAAAATTTAAAAATAACTGCCAGAACCAATGACCCGTACAACGGGTCGTGGTCACAAACAACGGACCATTGGTTTATCCGTTGTTTCCCCTTCTTCCTCCGAAATTCTTTAAATCTGATTCAACAACCCCCAATGGTGACCCATTCCATTAAACAATGGTTCGTATAATCCCTCATGGGTTCTGTTCCAACTTTTGGAAATTCATTGGAACTAATCTAATGGCCACATACAATGAATCGTGGGATGGAAGGATGAGTCGTTCTTTGACTCATAGTATGGCCCTGGTGCTATTTTTCTATTGAAAGTCTTAGGTTTGATCTAAAATACTTTTCAAGGTATTACAATATCTCCCCCTTGGGAACATTCATCCTTGAATGTTGGATAACTAAGCTCAAAGCTAGGGAAAAAACTACAATTCCAAGACTGGACAACCATAGCTGAAAGCTGATAGAGTGACTGACTCCGGCCTGATTCACATGACTGAACTAAATTCATAAAATATATATACATGCCACCTTTGAACTTGACATGAAGTTGAATGGAGTACTAAGGAGGAAACTATTACCTCATGCTGGAACTGAGCTAGAAGAGAAAAGTTGTGGGTATCTAACCATCATATCTGTTTCGGCTTCTGATGTAGCTCCCTCAACAAACTGATTCCTCTGCAAAACTTTCACTGAAGCTACTTCCTTATTATTCAACTTCCAAACCTAACGATCAAGGATCTCAACCATAACCTCCTCATAGGTAAGACTATCCTCCATCCCTATGCTTTCTATCGAAACAACCAAGGCTAGATCACCAATGCACTTTTATCAATAGAGACGCATGGAAAACTAGATGCACCAAAGATAGCTCCGATGGTAGCTCCAACTTATATGCCACCTTGCTAACTCATCTCAGAATCCTATAAGGACCAACATATCGAGGACTAAGCTTCCCTTTCTTACCGAACCTCATAACTCCCTTCATGGGAGACACCTTCATAAAAACCCAATCATCGACTTCAAACTCAAGCTCCCTTCTCCTAACATTCGCATAAGATTTTTGATGACTTTGAGCTGTTTTCAATCTTTTTCTAATGAGCTGAACTCTCTCCATCGCCTCCTAAACTGAATATGGCCCTATTAATGTAGCCTCACCTACCTCAAACCATCCAATAGGTGACCTACACCTCCGCCTGTTAAGAGCCTCAAATGGAGCCATCTGAATGTTGGAGTGATATATGTTTTTGTAGGAAAACTTAATGAGAGGCAAGTGATCATCCCAACTATCCTTGAAATCAATCACACACGCTCTCAATGTGTCCGCAAGAGTCTGAATGGTCTACTCGGCCTGACCATATATCTGCGGGTGAAAAGTTGTGCTAAGCATCACCTAAGTACCAAGTCCCTTCTAAAACGATCTCCAAAACTGAGAGGTGAACTGAGTACCTCTATCTGAGATTAAGGACAAAGGGAATCCATGCAACCGAACCAAATCCCAAATGTAAAGCCTAGCATTATCCTCGGCTAAATCTGTAGTTTTGACCAATAGGAAATGGGCAGATTTAATCAACGTGTCCACAGTTACCCATATAGAGTCATATTGTTTGCTTGTGCAAGGTAACCCTATAATGATGTCCATATTGACCTCTTCCCACTTTCAAGTAGGAATGTTGATGTCTTGAAACACACCTCCAGGTCTCTGATGCTTGACCTTCACCTGTTGGCAATTTGGACACCAGGCCCAAATTCCTCTATGTCCTTCTTCATGCCATTCCACCAATAGACTTTCCGTAGGTCACGGTACATCTTGGTGGCAGCTGGATGGATATACTACCGAGAGCCATGAGCCTTGTTCAACATTCTCTCTTTCAAGTCATCCACCTTCGGAACACACAATCATCCTTAATAACAGAATACACCATCTCCCCCTTGGGAGAAAACCTCTACTTCCTGATTCTAGACTGCTTCCTTCAACTTCACTAGGATAGGATCCTCATCTAGCCTTGCCTTAAATTCTGTCACCAATGAAGATTCTGACCCATTTAGAACAATAGCACAACCATCTGATGAATCTGTAAGGAGAACTCCTAAACGAGCAAGCCTATGGACATCCTTCACTGACTCCTTTCTCCCATCCTCAACATGGGACACACTCTCCGTGGACAGCCTACTAAGAGCATCCACCACTACATTAGCCTTGCCTAGATGATAAAGGACACTCATGTCATAGTCCTTGAGAAGCTCTAGCCATCTCCTTTGCTGCAAATTTAGGTCCTTCTGAGTAAACACATACTGAACGCTCTGGTGGTTCGTGAACACATCCACATGCTCCCCATACAAAATAGTGCCTCCAATTCTTCAAGGCAAACACCATAGCTTCCAACTCTAGGTCATGCATCAGATAATTCTTCTCATGAGTCTTAAGCTGTCTAGAGGCATATGCAATAACCTTACCGTTCTGCATCAACACACAACCAACACCAACCCTAAAAGCATAATAATATACAACGAAGTTATCCGCGCCCTCCAGTAGGGTCAGTACTGGGGATGAAATATGTCGAGTCTTTCGCTTCTAGAACCCCTTCTCACAAGCATCAGACCACTGAAATTTGACCTTCTTCTAGGTCAACTTGGTCAATGGTGCTGCAAAGGATGAAAATCCATCTACGCAACTCCAGTAATAGCCATCTAAACTCAAAAATCTCCTAATATATATAGGACTGAAGAGTCTAATTACTGCTTCTTTATGTTGTTTCACTTTATAGGGTAGGGTCAAGGTCCAGGCCAATTCTTCATCGCTTCTATCTTTTGAGATTCCACCTGTACACCCTCACTAGATACCACATGACCCAAGAATTCTACTAAGTTCAGCCAAACCTCACACCTACTGAATTTAGCAAACAACTGGTGATTCTTGAGAGTCTGCAACACAATCCTCAAATAAGCGGCATGCTCCTCCTCGCTCTGCGAGTATATGAGAATATCATATATGAAGACAATCGTGAACATATCCAAGTACTTCTTGCACATCCTGTTCATTAAGTCCATAAAAGCTGCAAGAGCATTTGTTAGTCCAAAAGACATAACTACAAACTCATAGTGAGCATGCGGAGTCTTGAAGGTTGTCTTCGAAGTGTCACTCTCCCTAACTCTGAGTTGATGATAGCCAAATCTAAGGTCTATCTTTGAAAAGAACGTAGCACCTTGAAGCTGGTCAAACAGATTATCAATCCTGGGGAAGGGATAGTAATCTTGATTGTGACCTTGTTCAACTGTTGATAATCAATGCACATCCTAAGAGATCCATCTTTCTTCCAAACAAAGAGAAGTGGAGCACCCCGTGGGGATTTACTAGGCCTTATCAAACCCTTATCTATGAGATTCTTCAACTTCTCTTCCAACCCCTTTAGCTCTACTGCAGCCATTCTGTAGGAAGGAATAGATATGTGCTGCGTATCAGGGAGAAGATCAATACCAAAGTTAATCTCCCACTTGGGAGGGACTCCTGGTAGATAATCTAGGAACACCTATAGATACTCACACATAATAGGAACTGACTGAAGAGTCGGGGACTCGGATGTAGAATCCTTAACTCGAACTAGATGGTATACAAAACCCTTGGAGATCATCTACCTAGCCTTGATATAGGAAACAAAGAGACGTACAGGCATAGCTAAACTACCCTTCTACTCCAGAAATGGGTCACCCAAAAATCGAAATTCTACCGTATGAGTTCTACAATTGACTGAAGCAAAATAGGCATATAACCAATCCATACCAAATATAACATCAAAGTCAGTCATATCTAACTCCACTAGGTTGGTTGAGGTAACTTTTTGAAGAATCATGATAGGGAAATTGTTGTATACCCTTCGAGCTAGAACTGACTCACTAATAGAAGTAGAAACTGAGAAGGGTTCTGACAGGATTTCAGGACTGACACTAAAACTAACAGCAATGTAAGGAGTCATGAAAAATAATGTAACCCATGGATTTAATAATTCATACACATCAATATGGAATACTCAAATTATACTAGTAATAACATCGGTTGAGCACTCCTGCTCGTGATGATATGAAAGTGCATAGGACCTAATCTGCCGCTGTCCTCCCACTGCACTAGAAGAGGCGCCCTGTTGGGATGAGCGAGCTGTTGAAACTACAGAAGTGGTGGTTGGATCATGGCCTCTATTGTCACCCTCTCTAGTTGAAGGATAATCTCTGAGCATATGCCCAGGCTTCCCACACTCGAAGCAACCATCATTGCCAACCAAGAACTCTCTAGGGTGCCTCCTACCACACTTCCTACAAGCTGGAAAAGTGTGCTCCCAGATCATGCTCCTCTAACCCCTAGAACCAATCGCTCTACCTCTCTTATCTCTTCGAGGTCTGGATGGAATGCTGGCTGATGAGCGAAATGGAGCTGATGAATTCTGTTTGAACTGAGGCCAATGTCCACCACAGGATCCCTGCTGGAAATACCCATGGCTCCCTGTTCTTGCCCTCTTGGCCTCTTTCTCCTTCTTCTTCATCTGCCCCACCTCTGTCTGCTGGGCATATATTATCAGTCGAGAGTATCTATATCATTTATTAGCATGGCGGTCCTACATTCCTTGACCAATGGATATGCCGCCCCATTCACGAACATGCTCATACGATCCCTCGAATTAGCAACCATCTCCAGAGCATACTTGGACAACTAGGTAAACTTCAGGGCATAATCCTGAACAGTCATATCATCTTTCTTCAAGTTGACGAATTTGGTTGCCTTTGCTTCCCTTAACTCTTTGGAGAAGAACCTATCTAGAAAGCTCTAACAAACTCATCCTAGCCAACAGGGACTACACCAACTCCCCTACTCTCCTTCCACTGCCAAAACCAAATATGAGCAACCCTCTTGAGTTGATAGGAGGCCAAGTCTGCAGTATCCTCTCCTTAAACACCTATCACCTAGGTAATCTTCTGAACCTCCATAATAAACTCTTGTGGGTCCTCATCCATTTTTGACCCATGAAACTCAAGTACATTCATCCTGATGAAGTCTCACATCCTAGCCATCGCCACATTCCTATTCTTATTCACATGAGCCACAGTCACTGGTTGACCTAGGAAGTCATGGCCTATACTAACATCTGAAATGCCGCCCTAAACTCGACATGAGTAACCTGCTCTGGTAAAGGATCAACTGGAGCTGGTGGGGCTAGCTGATGCCCATTTCTATTGCCATTTCCATGGCCATTTCCATTGCTATTTCTCCTTCCATTAACTCGATGGGGAGGCATGTTTCGGCAAATACGTATAGCATGAGTTAGAAGAATAGGGAGATGTACTTCATCGCATGACATAGATCATGAAAGAAGGTAAATTTTCCTAAAACGTCTCATAGCCTCTTCTTCCCTATAAGTGTGGTTCACTCCACACCCATGGAAAAGACTCTATATAACACGGCTCTTTGACACTCTAGACCACTCCTAAACCCTATGCTCTGATACCAAATTTGTCACGACCAGAGCTAGGACCCCAAATCTAAACAAAGGACCTTGAACCACGAATGGCTCCAAACTAACCTATGACACATGCGTGGCATGAATGAGAGAATAACTAAAGTGAAAAAGAATCATCAATGTGGATAAGAGAAAGTTGGGGACATATAATATAAAAACATGACAAAACACCTACACTCAACATCATTGATCATCCACTACATAACTATCTGAAAAGCCTCTAAATGTCTGATGAGCTAATGGGATAACACCCCTAACTAGCTCGCTAAGTCTGAAACTAAAAGACATAAACAAAAGAGATATAACCAAAAATTGACATGCTCGGATCATGAGGACTTACCGAAACTAGGATAAAGTTGGGCTGAGCGGGAGCGAGTTAACGATGGGACTGAGAAGGACCACCGAAACCTATATCATGAGAGTATATAGCATCGAGTATGCAGTCAGTACTTTGAATGTACTGAGTATATAGAGAAAGTAAAACATGCTAATAAAATGATAGTTTGAAAACATAAACATAAATCAAGATAGAACATGAGAGTAAGGACAACATGCTAAACAGTATATGCTTGAAGTAATCATAATCGTGAGATATTCTTCATAAGCTAAACATATTGACCTAAGGTTTAGAAAAATAGGAATCAAATAATGTATCATCCTTGAAATCATAGGTGAAAACTCATAAACTAATCAATGGGTCAAATAATCTATAAAACATTATATCAAAATATATGAACATAAGTAACTTAAAAAAATGAGGAACAATGGGAGGCTTCATCATAACCGACACCATCACGATAGAGCTTACGTGATGCCCTAACTATCTTGCTCAAGTGGCAGAGCCTTCCTAAGCCTTACCAGGGAAAAGAACGATGGAGTTATTACATCAGTGGTGTGCCTTTGGGTAGGGGAAGCACTCTCTCGAGAGGTCCCAAATAAGAATATATACCTACGGTGGTGCATACTTTATGATTCCAGGATCTTGGG
>JACEIK010007738.1:0-69612 GCA_018107945.1 Datura stramonium
CCCTCCCCCTAGTTATGGGGCGTGACACCTACTCCCTTCATTTCATAACTTCTCACTAATTTTTTCACTAAACTAAAGCAAGTGTCTTGTGGAAGCTCCATTGTTGGTCAACACCTGTCACGACCCGTACGGAGACCCGGATTGCAACACGGGAAAAGGAGCCTCGAGAGGCCCTAAGTCAACTTATGGAATAAGCATTCATCTAACTCAATCAATAGAATAGAATAATCAATGAGAAAATCATAGCGGAAGTATAAATCAAACATAACATCAGAATACACAATCCGAACCTGAATATAACCATATGTCTGAAAGGCTCTAAACATGACAAGTTGATGGGACAAGTCCCCAACTAACTCAACAATCTGAAACTGAAAGTACATAAGAAAAATTTGAATAGTCTAGTCCTCGAGAGATGAGGACTCACCAACAACGTATGCTTCTATCTTAGAAGACTGACTATGATCGGGGTTGAGCCTGAGAACCGGATCCTGTATCATGAAATGATACAGCATAGAGTATGCAGTCAGTACGTGGAATGTACCGAGTATGCAAGGTAAGTAGAACTGCTTAAGTAAGTAAAATCATTTAAATACATGCATAATGTAAAACATAGACATTAAGAATCTGAGTGTAGGTCTTGCATGCATTCTTTTTGAAATCATGATCTCATTATAACATAACATACGTCATAACTGAATCGATTGACTCAAAGCTGAAATCTGATGTTTATAAGTAAAACTGAACATTGAGTCAAACCTGCTTTAAAACATATATAGATATAGAAATATCATGAATGATAAATATGCATAACTGAAATCATAAGGAACAATGAGAGACTCGTCTTTTAACCGACATATCAAGATAGAGCTTACGTGGTCCCAACTATCACACTCAAGTGGGTAGAGTCGTCCAAAGCCTTTTCAAGGCTAGGGACAATACCATGATATCGATATCAAGCTCATGGGCCAATAGGGTAGGGGATAGCTCACAAGGGATGTCCCAAAGTAATACTTATAAGTATAAACCTATGTTGGCGCGTAAGTTTGAGGCATAGGGTGATCGACCCTTGATGTGCTGTGATTTTACGGCACTTTCGACGCTTAAAACCAAGAAATTATGCACATTCCAGGTATGTTTATATGGGTATAAGGTATTTTGTGCTTAATGTGCAGGAAAACAGGTTTGGAAGGGAATTTGGTCGAATTAATGTTAAAAACAACTAAAAGGTCATTGCCAGGCACTCAACGAGTCATTGGCAGGAGGCACGACCCGTCACTTGAGGTGTGGGCAAAAAGATGAAGTTTTAAATAAGTGAAACAGTGCATTTGACGAGTTGGAGGAATGACTCGTTACAATTGGTAAGGAGTCGTGAGGTCAACCGTTAGGATTTGAAGAGAAAATTGCAACCAAGTGTGCAGTGAAGTTGACGAGAGACATCACGAGTCTTCACATGAAGGAACGACTCATTGACAGGCCACTGGAGCTATCCATGAAGTGAACTAGATTTTGTAAGAGTCAGTCCACGAGGGACCTAACAACTCGTGCTTAGGCACGACGAGTCGTTAGGTGACCCGTTGCCATTCCTGGATATCTTGCTGAGAATGACTTCTTTGAGCAAGGAACGACTCGTCAGAAGGCCTAACGATCCATCACCTAGTCTGTTGCCATTGCCGACCTGGTTTCCAGATTTATTTAGGAAAAGGATTTTTTTGTATTATAAATACCCAATTTTAGGTTTATTTTTAGAGACGATTTCTGTAAGGAGTTTAGCTGATATTGAGAAAGGATCTTGAAATATATTGTGAGGATATTCTTGAGAGACTTTTCATACAATTGTTCTTGATTCAAGAAACGAAAGCAATATTGGAATTTTATTCAACCTACTTTTTTTTATTCTACAATAATTTGTAAGTTGCAATTACGATTTCTTCTATATTTTGTGATTGCAATAATACAAACATGAGTAGCTAAACCCATAATCTAGGTTTGTGGGAACCAAGATGAATTAACACACATAGGTAAAAATACTTAGTGATTCTTGAATGAGATTTTATGCATGTATTATTTTTCCCTTCGTTTTGATTGATTCTTGACGGTTGCAAACGTTAGAACTTGCCTTATTCTTACTTACCAGATCAAGGAAGTAAAGAATGGGAAAAGGGATTAACAATAGAGATTTGAGGCTACCAACACTCATATAATAGCTTGAACTTGTCCAGGGATAGCTAATCCGATATTAAGTGTAAGGGTCAACTAAAGTACACCCCTATACATACCAAGTTGCATGGTGAAAATCATCTAGATAGGAGACCAACCATTTAGGTGAACCTAACTTACCAATATTGCATGTTAAACACTGGTAAAGATCACTAGTATATAAGCCTTGTGGTTATGAAATATTAGGGAACAACATCCTAGTCTAGTCGTAAATTGAATACAAACCAAACTTGATACAAGCATTCATTAATTTTACTTTTGTCATTATTATATATTTTTTCCCCTTTGGAAATAAGTAAATCAATAGTAATAGTTATTCGCATTAACCTAAGTTCTTACCATATTCCCTGTGGGATCGACCTCAACATTCGTTGGGTTCTATATTTGACAATCGACCGCTTATATCTCAATTGCGAGGTGTAATTTGGGCGACATCAACCCTTGGCGTGTTGGGTGCTAGACACTACTCCCAAAAACATGCATATGCTCTACATCGTTATTCAATGAAGCTAAACATTGCCTATCAACAAAGCTCAATCATCAAATACATGTCAAATATGAAATCATGCATATGAGAAGCTTTAACTCAAACCATTCCATAAGCTGAAAGATAATTGGGAGTCTTCGTTCCAAAAACATGTAGTAAGCTTAACTCGAGAAATCATAAATCATACCAGTACATGTGGGCATTGCCCAAAGCTTTATCATATTGGGAAATACTCAATTCACATCGAAAACATGATTATAAACATGGGTAGCTTGAAAACATGCATTTCATCATAATATCTCATCATCATCTTACATTCATCACAAATCTTATCTTTCATGAACTTTTCACCAATGGGTTTTTTAATTCATAAAACTAGAAACATGATTTTTAATTGAAAACATTATAAAACTTGCCCATGCTTCATAATTCAATGGTATAAACATATTTAAATCATACCCATGAAAGTTAGAAACTTCATGGCATTGGGTTAAAACCCATAGATTAGACACATAGAACATTCATGATTTAGAGAGGAATGGGGCATGGGTGTGAAAAGAATCACACATTCATAACCCTACATACTTGTTGTGGTGATTCTTACACTTCTTTGATAGCCAGAAGAAATTGAAGAGGAATTGAGGAACACTAGTCTTCATCACCCTCTCTCACCTTCCACCTTTCATGCATGAATGTAAATGGCCTAAAATGGAGCTAACCTTTAAAATTCATCAATCATAACTCAAAATGATGTAGTTTAGGCCTTGGATCTTAGGAATTAAGGAAAAGCCCTTACTAAACTCACAAAAACTAACTGCCAGATGGTCAATAAGGGACCTAACAAGCTCCATCCTCTATGGCCCCGACTCGTGCTTTGATCCGTAGTACAACATCATGGTCTCTTGGCTCATAACGAGAAGACTTGTGACTCGTTAATGGTGACCATGACTCGTAGTGACACTCGTTATGCCACACTACCTCATCTAAAATTCTCAGTTAGCTGCAGCCACGGCCCTGAATCGTGGTGGCTGACCACAGTTCATGGGGTCTCCCATCAAATGGTGTCTCTCTTCCTTTTATTTTCTTACTCACCGCCCTAGTGACCTAGCGACTCGTGGGACCTTGCCAAAATTCGTGGTCACACCCGTAGAGATCCTATTTCTCAGCGCAACTCTCAACTGGCCTACCCACGAGTCACATCATGACTCGTGGGCTTCTCTCAACGGAGTCTCCTCACAACTTGTTTTGTTTCTGATGCCAGATTTTAGTTTTCTCAGTTTTAACTCCAGGTCTGATCTTTGTTTTGAGAATTTTAACAATATCTCCCCTTGGGAACATTTGTCTCGAATGTTTGGAAAACATATAAGAAAAATAGAGAAATGCAATCACATCATATTCAAATCTTTGATTATTTAAGTCGAAAACTAGCAGAATAACTATCTCTGATTCAAACTACATAGCTAAACTGAATTCATGAATCATACATACATCCACATACACAAAAGAAACTTGGACACATGAACTTAACATGAAAACTAAATAGAGTTTTAGGTCAAAACTAATACCTCAAGATGGAACTAAGCCGGTAGAGAATAAATGTGGGTATCTAGCCATCATATCCACTTCGTCCTCCCATAGCTCCCCTCAACATGCTTATTCCTCCATAACACACTTTAACTGAAGCTACTTTCTTGTTCTACCTTTGAACATTGATATTATTTATACCAAAACCTCCTAATAAATAGAGAGCATCTTTTTATACCATCATCACACTAGGACGACTAGAGCTTGATCACCCAAACATTTCTTCAAGAGCGATACATGGAATACAGGATGCATAAAAGCTAATTCTGAGGGTAACTCTACTCATAGGCCACCTTGCCAACACGTCTCACCCCGATACGGTACGAATTCGACATAGCGGGTACTAAGTTTCCCCTTCTTTCGAACCTCATCATTCCCTTCATAGGAGACACCCTTAGAAATACCCAATCATCAACTTCAGAATTCTAAATCTCTCCTTCTCACATCGGCATGGGACTTTTTGGCAACTCTGGGCAATTTTCAACCTATCCCTTATCCGCTAAACCTCCCCTTGGCCTCATGAACCAAATGCGGTCCTATCATCGCCGCTTCACCAACATCAAACTATCCAATGGCGACCTACACCGCCCATAGAGAGCCTCAAATGGTGCCATCTGGATGTAGGAACGATGGCTGTTATTATATGCAAACTCGATAAGTGGCAAATGTTCATCAACTACCTCCTAGCATAAATAGTGCATGCTCTCAACATGTCATAGGGTATGGTGTCCTCTCACTTACACCATCCATTTGTGGGTTAAACGTTGTCTTGGGCTTAACTGTATGCAAGCCCTTTTGACGACCTCAAGGCGAAATTAAATTGGGTCCCTCTGTCTGAAATAATGGATAAGGAGCCTCCACACAATCAAACTAGCTCGGATATATAGTTTGGCAACAATCCTCCACCAAATCCATGGTTTTGACCGATAGAAAATGAGCGGCCTTGGTCAACCTGCTCTACCCTGGCAAATGGAGTCATATTATCGGCGAGTGCAAGGTAAACTGTGATGAAGTTCATGTTAATTTCTTTCCCACTTCCAAGTAGGAATGCGATATCTGGCTTATGCCTACCAGTCTCACGATGCTCAACCTTTATGGCGGCCGGTTCGGACACTTTGCTACGAACTCTACGATATCCATATTCATGCCATTCGACTAATAGACTTCCCGTAAGTCACGGTACATCTTGGTGGCACCAAGATGGATAGAATGTCTAGATCCATGAGCCTCATGCAATATACGGCTCCTCAAATCATCAACATCCGAATACATAGGCAACCAATGCAGAAGCGCACCATCTCCCCTTTGGAGAAGACCTCTACCCTTATTCTAACGGCTTCCTTTAACTTTACACCAAAATCGGAGTCCTCATCTTGTCTAGCTTTTACATCAGTCACCAAATGGTCCCGATCCATTCTGAACAATAACGCCGCCATCAGTTGAGTTAACCAACCTAACTCCCAACCTTACTGAAAGCCGATGCACATCCTCACCAGCTCCTTTTTCCCTCAACCATATGAGACACACTCTCCATAGAAGTCTACTAAGTGCATCTTCTACTACATTGGCCTTACCCGGATGGTAAAACACACTTATATCATAGTCCTTGAGTAACTCCAACCAACTCCTTTGTCGAAGATTGAGATCCTTCTGCATGAACACATATTGTAAGCTCTTATGGTCCGTAAATACATACAAGTGGACCCCATACAATTAGTGTCTCCAAATCTTCAAGGGAGAATACCACTGCTGCCAATTCAAGATCATGGGTCAGGTATTCTTCTCGTGGACTTTTAGCTGTCTAGAAGGCATATGCTTATAACCTTCCTGTGCTGCCTCAATACACCCAAGTCCAATCTTTGAGGCATCTGTACACCGCTGAACCCATGAGTACCCTCTCCGGTAGAGTTAACCTTTGGTCTTTGGAGTAAGTCGAGTCTTTAACTCTTAGGAAGCTCTTCTCACAAGCCTCCAACCATTAGAACTTCACCTTATTCTGGGTCAACTTGGTCAAGGTGCTACTATCGATGAAAACCTTTCCACGAACCTTCGATAGTATCAAAACTAAGCGATAAGATCTGAAGATATCACGGAAGGATTCAACTGGTCTAAGCCAATTCCTCACCGCCTCAATTTTACGAGAGTCCCACCCTTATGCCTTCTCCTTGATACCACATGGCCCAAAAACTCTATGGAGTTCAGCAAAACTTTCACTTGCTAAATTTAGCTTATAATTGATGATCCTTGAGAAAGTGCGGCACTACCCTCAAATGAGTGGCATGCTCCTCCTCGCTCGAGAGTATATCGGGATGTCATCAATAAACACAATCACGAACATATCTAAGTATGTCTTGAACAACCTATTCATCAAGTCCATAAAAGTTGCAGGAAAATTCGTTAGCCCAAAAGACATAACTATAAGCTACGTAATGACCATACCGTGTCACGAGAAATTTTGTCTTGAGGATGTCACTCTCCGGGACTCTAAGCTGATGATACTCCGGATTTGAGGTCTATCTCTGCTACTTGGCACCCTAGGCTGATTGAATAAATCATCAATACTAGGTAAAGAGCGATACCTATTCTGATGGTGACTTTGTTCAATTATCGATGAGTCGATACACATTCGAAGACTATCTTTCTTTCAGACGAGAGAACTGGTGCACCCCATGGGGACTTGGTCTAATGAAACCCTTAACCAACAAGTCCTTCAATTGTTCTTTCAAATCCTTTAGCTTGGATGGAGCCGTGCAGCAGGAGGAATAGATATAGTCTACGTGTTGGGAAGAAAGTCAATACCAGAATCAATCTCCACTCAGGAGGGATTCCCGCTAAATCATCTGGAAAGACATTGGGATACTCGCATACTAATGGGATAGACTAGATAGTTAGGGTTGCGGACGTTGCATCCTTAACTTGAATTAGATGGTACACACAATCTTTAGAGATCATCTTTCTAGCCTTAAGATAGGAAATGAAACAACCTATAGGCTTGAACTACCCTTCCATTCTAGACTGGCTCACATGGAAATTTGAACTCTCTTGCTTTCGGGTTCTGATTGGCGAGGCATAACATGAAAATAGCCAACCCGTACCAAAGATAACGTCAAAATCGGTCGCTAACTCTATCAAATCTCTTAGGTGAAACCTTACACGAAGGACTAAGACGATCAACCTCTATACCCGTCTAGCTATAATTGAATCACGGACTGGAGTAGAGGCGAGAAAGGTTACAGAAAAGACTTGCGGGTGACTCTGAAACTCTACTGGCCACATAAGGTGTCACAAAAGACAAGGTATCCCCGGATCTAACGAACATAAACATCAATATGGAAAACTCGCAATATACAGTGACTACATCTGGGGAGATCTCATACTCCTGGCCGAGATGCTAAGGCATAGAATCTGTTCTAACTTATTGACCGCCACATTAGCAATAAAATTCTCACTGATGTGTTGAGCGTATAGGTAGAGCCGAACTAGAAGGCGGGCTGTCAGCCCCCATCATGATCCTACCTCCCTGCAGGCAATCTCTAAGCATGTGTATGGAGCCCACCGAAACAAGCACCTGTACCTACTAGGCACTGGCCTGTGTGCCCCCGACCACATTGCAACAAGTTTGGAATTATAGAATGCGGAATTACGCTACTCGACTAGATCCCTGTCTCCCCCTACGATCGTGCCTTAGTATGGATGGCACACTCAATGATGATGATGCTGGGGTTGATGACCTCTAGTGAGTCTATTGTCGGTGCCCACCACCTAACCTCGGCTGTGAGAATTTGTGGTCATCAATCACGGCCTCTTGGCCTCCCTCTCTCTTAGATTTTCCGCCTCCGTCTTGGGGCGTACAAGCGCGTAGAGGAAGTCCATATCTGATGGAGCATAACAGTCCTACAATCCTTGTCCAAATATCCTACTACTCCATAAACGAACCTGCTCACCCCCGCCCTCTAATTGGCTACTATCTTTGGGGCATATCGTGGGCGTTTGGTAACTACGCAAGTGCGTGGTAGAAAACATTAATGCGGTAAGAACAAAAATTGGATAGAACAACCATTGAAGAAAAGAAAGCTGAAATGATCAACAATTACATTCCACTACAATTATTCTTAACCTCAGCAAAAAGTGAATTTAGCCACTCATTTGTGGATTAAACATCATCAAATGAGTATAAATCATACAAACAATTGAGATAAAGAGAAAGGGATAGAAAGAGACACAAATTTTACGTCCCCTCATTACTTTTTGTAACACGTTCTTGCTCAACTAAGTCAGAATGTTTAAAAATAAACCTAAATTATTGCTATTTATACTATTGAAAATTTTTCCCGGAATAACAAGCAACGTGGCACGGAATTGTATCGCGAACACTCCTCCATGCCACGGGGTATCGCGGACCCTCTCACGGAATTTGGCTCCTCAAATTTTCACCTCGGCATGCATCGCGTAGGCTGGCCAATGTTCACAGTGCTATCACGCACCTACGCAGAATTGATGTCCCAGATAATTGTACTCAACGCGTGAACGGCTTGCATCGCGTGGCATTACCTCCGTGTCACGGAAGTAATGTGAACCTTCCTTGGAAATGGCCAAAATTAAATCACCGAGCGAGAATGCCTACGCGATGCGTGACACGCTCCATCACGGAGCCCTTATCTTTGCTGCTCTTCCTTGACATTTCCTCCTTGCTTCCAAGTCCATTCCTGATTTTTACCAACATGTATCTTAGCTTCCCAAAATTCCATTTTACATGCAAAACAACACTAATCGTATTGGTTAGTATAAATTCACATTTAACTACAAATCATATGAGAATGCACATAACGATAGATAATGATAGAAATGAAGCATTTGAGTATCACTTGGGCATGCAATTCTGCCCAGATCCCACTTACCCCCACACTTAAGACCTTGTTCGTCCTCGAACAATACTCTCACATCTCATGCAATTGAACCCACGCATAGCTACTTTGGCTCGACAATTCAAGCTATGGCTATACCGCTTATTTAATATCGCAAATCATCAAGAAAACATGCATGGTCTCATCAATGACATACACCACATCAAGACCTCCTAAACTCCAAGAATCGACTCGATCTTGGAAAACTCATTCAAATCAACCAACCAAGACATCCGACACGAATTTAATCTCGTCAAGCATGTTCCCTCAACACAGAAATTTCCCCATTGCAATCATATGATTTCCAAAGCATTACATGTAGGGGTATATGAACACGATTTCGCTCTCTTTCCAAAGATTCACATGCATCATGTCATGAACCTTAGGCTTGCCTCTAGTGTATTACTCCACTAATAGCAAGGACGCGTGATGTAAGATCATGTAGGAATTAACGGGTTGTAATGTAAGCTAAGGAACTAGTAAATACTGGGCTAGCCAATAATAGCAACTAGCTTCCTTAAGCGTTTTTCAATACATCCCACCATCATTATAGGCATTGTTTCTTCCATCATCCTCTCATTCTTGGAAATTTTCTTTATTTTTTGTTCCCATTTCTTTAAGCACACTCGACTTAATAACAAAGATTAGTTATACATCTTTATTCTATTTAATTTCAGCAAGTGCCTTTGACACCTTTAACTTTCACCCATACCTTTTCCTTTCTTTCCACAATTCTCACTCCTTTACTGCTTGTGAAAATTGTTTATCTTAGCTTAAGAGTTTTGGATCAAATTCACATTAATGAAAAAAGAAAGGGATTAAGCTCGGTTTGTACCTCTTCAAAGAAAAGAAAAAATTAGGCTAAAAGGCTCAATGGGGCTAACTAGGATGTACATTCAAGGTAGGTATGATATGGGAAAAAATTCGGTTTAATCAAAGAAATGCCTACATCCTCTCGTACAATACACATCCTTCATTTTGTTTCATACACACACCAGGAGGATTTAGAACTTCACAATAGCATGGAATAATCGAAACACTCACCTCATCATTGCACATGCTCAACTCAAGACATATTCCACGAGACTCTTCAATGTTCTAATTATAAGAATTCAATATTAAGCCTCGATCACACCGAATGTAACTCTATGGCCTAGGTATCTCAACATGTTTACACAATTGCATGCTTTCATACGAATCACCTTTGCAACCAACATCATGTACAATACGTAATAAGAATTCCGAACCATGAAGTAGCGACACATTTTGGAAATAAACCAAAGAAAGAAAAGAAAGAAAAAAACTACTCCTATCAACTACATTTCCCTTAAGACGGTCGTCATCCATCCATCATGAGAGCAGTCACTATTTATGACTTCGGTTCAATGGGTCTATTCTCGATAAAAGCACCGAAAATAAAGGCCGAGAAACCCAATCATAAAAACTTCAACAAAAAATTTTAAAAATATTGATAATTTCGATGGAAAAATATTTACACAACAACCAATCAACCAACAACAGCTCAACACGATTACACAACGGCTTAACATTCATTACAACACCCAGATTACATTACGGACATACCACACAAAGTCACGGGGTCACATTTTTGCACGAGGCAACAACACAAGACATAAGCATAAACAACAACAAAGCAGCTGGCACATAACTACTCCACACACTTAAATCGAACACTGTCCCGGTGTTCACATAATTTCAACATATCACAAGGTAGGTGGTGAAACTCCTTGATCAATCAAGTATTCAACTTCTTCGTCAGGTGTCGTTGCCTCGTCTCCCTGTCAGTCGCCCCCACCGTCTTCATTCGACTCAACACCACAGTACTCATGGCGTGTCTCCTCATCGGTGGGGATATCATCATCTACGGGCTCCGCAAAAGCTGGCCCCCTGCCAGCATAGAGCCGGGCATTCGCCAAGGGTAATCTAAGTCAGTTGCCACAGCTCATCTTGTTTGTTAGCCTCCCGCCTATGCGTAACTAGAGCATCTGCATCACGTACATGCGCGCGCCATATGCGATCATCCAGGCATGTCACTCGGCTAGTATGAGAACCGGCCCATGAGTAGTGTCGGTGCCTTGGTTTTGTGACATCCAAGGCACGCCTATCAATTTGGGATGTAATCCAGGGGACTCTTCCTCGATATCATGGCCTTTCAGGAGCGTGGTAAGCAAACCACCAAACCCATACTGTGCCCTTGATGAGTCGGGCTCTCTTCATAGCGGAGATGATCACTGCCCTAACATTTATCTCAAGTCCCTTCATTAGGGCATGCACAAGCACACTCGATCTCGGGTGACATCTATCATGTGCACCCGGGATCAAAGCAAGGACACACAATTTTAGCCAAATCCTGCTTTCCCTGTTCATACGAAAGTAAGGCAACGTGATGGCCCTCTCATTGTGCACCTTGCCGTGCTGTCGAGCAAACCACATAGAGTGTCGTGTCACATAAAGGTGGAGTTATGTTATTGCCGGAGTACATAGGCGTACGTGTCCGCGCCCCCAATATAGCATTCAAATGATAGGGCTCAAAAGTGACAACCTACCCCTTTGATTTTGTGGTGTATTGCGGAGAATTCGGGTTCCGATTGGCATAGAACTCCCGAATCAGATGGGATTGCACTCCTGGGCTCTTCGAAGATGAAGTTCAGCCCGGCGGTGTCAATCCCGGTGTACGATCCTTGGGAATTCTGTGCCGGTAGCTCCTTGCTATTTGCTCCTCGGGAAGTATTTGGTTTCTTTGTGTTTTGCATACCATTTCTTCCCTTCATCGGTCACCCATCGGGTTTCCGTATTATCGGTGTTGGCCTTGCGGAACGCTGGTGCTGCTGGAGACTCTTATTCCCAATCTAACTCTTTCTGTTGGCGCTGATGTGGGCGCTCCCTTTCGCTATCTTGTACGCGACATTGTTCCTGCACATTTAATATACAATGCAATGTTATTCAAATCATAACCAGCTACAACTAAGGTTAGAGTTTAATTGAGTCACCACATAGTCTTTAGCACTTAATCAAAACAATTCGGCAAGACAATCATGCTCTCCCAATTCTTAACATTCAATTGCTTAGTGCATTCATATAATTCGATGGAATAATTACTATGTACTACTCAGACTTCATACAACGAATAACAATATCGCCATCGATTCCATTACATCATCATAGCACTTAGCCCAATTTTTTCAATAACAACCTATGCAATTCACCAATTTCATTTTCCCGAAAATCCCTTGGCTACTTAACATATTCAACTTTATTCATAACATAATTCACTTCACCCGGCTTATTACTGCTACAATTTTTCACATTTCAAACAAATTTAGCTTCTTCCTATTCAAATTCCAACCTAGCTATCAATTTCACAAAAATTTAATAAAACATGCATTCATCGAGTTCATATACTCACAACGATACTATGAACATCAATCAATCATAACCCAAATGAATTCAAGATTAATTTGCACTTAGGGCCAAGGTTTACTCCTCCGTGTTCAAAAGTTGAAAATTCAAGCAAAAATAAGGTTAAGTTCAAGAACATACCTTTAATCCGATGAAATCGAAGAAAACTCGTGCCTAGGTCCGTGTCACGTTGGGGGAGGAGGGAATTTTGGGTGCTGGTCGCGGAGGGGTATGGAAAATAAGGGAAAAAAATTGAGGGGATTTGGGGTTTTAAAAGTGCTTTTCAGGTTACCCGGTGACCGGTGTGACCCGACCTTCGAAAGTAACACTCAACGTGTCACGGAGGGTAACACGGAGCACCCCTCCATGACACGAGCCATCGCATAGCGTTCTGGAATTTTAAAAATTCTGGAATTACACCTCAACGTGTCCCGGAGGATATCTCCCGAGCACCTCCTCCGTGACACGGAGCCCGTCCAGCGTAGACTCCTTTGTAATGCCAAATTTTATTTTTCTCACCTCAATTTTTTCCTATGCGCTTCTTTGCATTTTGCCTCCGTTCCACCTGAAATCATTTCACCACAATAAATTGGTTAGAATTCATAGATTTCAATGCAAACAAAAAATATTGTTCTTCTTTTTCTCTTTTTTTGTTTTTTTTCAACTAATTCTACTCATCTATTACAACAATTTCACGGGTTGCCTCCCGCATGCCTGGTTTACCGTCGCGACTGACGTCGTTTACGCTCAATCATCCTCTAGAGTGATGGACATCTTCTCTCGGATAACGTCCTCACCCGATGAATGCTAACGCGCCAGTAACCAAGAGCGTGGCATGATCTTCTTGCCACAACTCCCTTTGCCCCGTGCGGGACATTCTCACTACCTCAAGTAGCCTGACCATTTGGGCCGCCTTCCACAGAAACAGCCTCCAATCTTGAATTGAGAAGCAATACTTTGCCCAGTTCAAATATCCGATGCACCATATGCTTATCGTGCCACCTCTTTGTTTTCTCTTTGTAGAACTTAGCACTTTCTTAAGCATGCTGCTTGAAACTCATCAAGTTCCTTTGAGTTACATCAGCCTCTTCTTACCGTAGCTCTAGATCCATGTTTAATTTCCTTACGGCCCGAGAGCTCGATGTTCTAGCTCCACAAGCTTAGATGACACGCCTTTCCATAGATCAATACGCATGGAGAAGTCCCAATTGATGTCTTATGCTTGATTCTATAAGCCCACAATGCATGATCGAGTTTGTGACCAATCACGTTGTGCATTCACTGTTTTCTGGAGAATCTGCTTCGCTTCTACGTTTCGACACCTCCACTTTCCCACTAGTTTGGGGATGATATGTTGTTGCTACCTTGTGGCGCACCCCATACTTAGCTAGCAAGTTCTTGAAACTTGCATTTACAAAATGAGCCCTCTGTCACTAATAATGGCTCGAATTATTGCCAAACCTGGTGAAAATGTGCTTTTTCACAAATTTTGTTACCACCTTGCTGTCATTCACAGGTGCAAGTTGTTGCTTCAACCCACTTTGATACGCAGAAATCAGCGGCCACCAAGATATAACAATTACCAAATAGCCCGGTGAGCAGGCCCTTAGAAATCTATACCCCATACATCCAAAGATCTCCACTTCTAGTATATGTTGCAGTGGCATCTCTTGCCTCCTACCAATTGTGCACATCCTTTGAAATCTATATCACACATTTTGACGTATGCCATAGAGTCTCTAAACGGTGTAGGCCAAAAGAAGCCTGTTTGTAGCACCTTGTGCAGCATCAGCTGCACTCCGTGGTGCCCTCCATGCAATGAAGAGTGACAACTCCTCAAAACTTCTGCAATCTGGCTCTCTGGAATGCATCTTCTCATCACCTGATCAGTCCTGTTTAAACAAATCTGGCTCATCCCAAATAAAATACCAGCAATCATGCCTCAACTTTTTTTCTCTTTGTGTAGCCTCACGGTGGATAGACTCCACTCCAACCTAGCAAATTCACAATGTCTGCATACCAAGGGATCTCAGCTTCCCTTATTGCCAAGTAACAACTATTCAAGACTCCTCTTTGATCTTTTAATGACTTCCTTCACCGTAATGACTTTTCAATCACGATAGGTGATGTTGCCCATGATTCGCTCCTTTACTGTCCTAATCTCTAAGTCAAACTCTTGCAGCAATAAGGTCTCTGATCAGCCTGGGCTTTGCATCCCTTCTTGTTAAACAGATACCGAATTGCTGCATGATCGGTACACTTCTCTAGAACCCACCAAATGAGACTGAATTTATCAAACGCGAACACGATGCTAGCATCTCCTTTTACGTGGTGTATAATTAACTTGGGCAGCGTCGGTGTTTTGCTTGCATAATGAATAGAATGAAAAATTCTATTCCTCCGCTGCTATCTGACTCCCACAGCCACATCACTTGCATCACACATCGGTTCAAACGGTTGTTCCTGTCCAGGAGAAATAAGGATAGGTGCTTCTATCATTTTCTTTTTCAACTCCTCGAATCGCTGACACCTCCTCATCAAACTCGAACTTCACCTCTTTTCTAGCAACCTGAATATTGGTCTGGAAATTTGAGGAAATTCTTAATGGCTATACATGGGAACCACTGCATGCTAGAAAACTTGAACACACCCTTCACTGACAGAGGTGGTGGTAGCTTTTCAATAGCTTCGATCTTTTGCCCAGTCAACCTCCAGCCCCTTGCAAGACACTTTATGGCCAAGGACGATACCCTCCTTGACTAAGAAATGACATTTCCCCTGAGTTGAGTACAAGGTTGGATTCTTCACGAGCTAGCACCTTGTCAAGATTACGCAGAAACAAGTAGCAAACAAATTACCGAAAACTGAAAATCATCCATAAATACCTCGACGAAATCTTCCACCATATCGTGAAAGATCGCTATCATGCATCTTTGGAATGTGGCGGGTGCATTGCACTAAAAGCATATGTCCCATAGGACATATGAAAGTAGTCTTCTCTGGTCCTCGGTGCTTTGGCTATTTGGTTATAGCGGAGTACGCATCAAGAAACAATAATATTCTTGTCCATCCAATCTATCAATATCTAATCAATGAACGGGATAGGATAGTGATATTTCCATGTGGCCTCATTGAGCTTTACGTAGTCCATGCAAATCCGCAAGCCTGTGACGGTGCGTGTAAGGATCAACTCATTTTCTCATTGGTGACCACGGTCATCCCTCCCTTCTTTAAGGACACACTGAACGAGGCTGACCCATTCGCTGTCGAAATAGGATAGACCACACCTGCATCAAGCCCTTTTACTTCTTTCCTAACCACATACTTCATCATCGGATTCAACCTCGGCGATGTTGGCAGTTAACTTTGATCCTGTCTCTATAGAAAGTGTGTGTTGATCGGGGGCATATTTATATGCCAAATTGATACTCAAATGTATAGCTTTTGCCTTGTTTGTCCCAGCAATGTTTGTACATTCTCATGTAAAGTGTACGGAAGTGTGATTTTATGCTAACCAACATGATTAGCGTTGTTTTGCAGGAAAAACACACTTTTTATGGAGTTAAATGATATGTTGGGAGAAATCGGAGATGAACTCGGGAACGAACAAGGAAGCAGGTGGAGAAGCAAAGACTTCAAGGGCTCATGATGGAGCGTGACACCTTGCCATCGCGGATGCGATGCATGCAGGAGTTACAAATTCGAAATTCGATTGAGGGTCAGCGTCAGAAAAGAAACGCCGTGGCACGTTGGAATTAAGTATCCCAGACCTTGACATTCCGGTGGTCGCGGTGCACCGTGGCAGCCAGGCATGCTCCGCGTTGCATGCCGTGCCACGTTGGGAGCAATTACAGGCGGCCAATTTCGAGAAAGCCTCTGCGTTTGCATCGTGTCACGGGCCGAGTGCTCCTTGATGCACTCCGTGATACGATTGCTTGTTATTCGGAAAAATTATCCTAGTATAAATAGAACACTTAGGTTCATTTTTAATTATTCTGACTTGGTGGAGCAAGAACGTGGGTTACGGGCGGTTGTGAGGACCGAAAATTCTTAGGGTTTTCTCTATCCTTTCTTCTTTCTTTCAATTGTTTGCATGATTTCCATTCATTTAATGATGTTCCATCCACAAATGGTGGCTAATTCCCGCTTTCTTCTTTGAGGTTATGAACTATTGTATAGAAATGTAATTATTGATTATCACGGTTTTTTTTTTTCATCTATTCTTCTATGGTTGTTCTATTTAATTCTTATTCTTACTACGTTAATATCTGGCCAATGTTAATGTAAATCCAAAATCTGGTTTCACCGAGAGGGCAAGCTGGAAAGTTGTGAATTAATAGGATATGATCTTTTCTTGGTTTGGGAAAATTGGGATTGATTTACCTTCCAAGATAGAAGTATACTGAAAGTCGTAGTCAAGTGTGGAATCGGTTTTGTATGGCTAGAACATGAATTTCTTCTTATCACGAAATGTAGGTGGAAGGTTCATGATTCTTAGGATTGGGTTAAATACGAGTTTTAATCCATAGGCATAAGTTAGACTAGCAACCGGAGAAAGATAAACCATGTAGATCGATAATTAGTTTCTTTACATGTTCGTTGTAGCCTCAGCATGCTCACATTCATAGTTCGAGAATCATTGTATAAATATCTTACTTTGGTATAAAAATAGTTTCAAAATATAAAAACTCTTCTTTACCTTCATTGTCTTCATTATTATATCTTTAGTAAATTAACACTTGAAAAGGTTTTACCGTAGTCCGGTCCACGTAGGTTCGACATTCGGTTCTTAAAAGGGCCACTATATTACTTGTACAACAGTACACTTGCGGAGCTCATCAAGTTTTGGCGCCGTTGCCGGGACAGGCAATTGGTGAAATTTTAATTTTTCTTAAACATGTTAGTTTGCTATTTCGATATTTTATTGTTGACAACTTGGTCTTGGCATGCTGCGAGATAACGGATTACATTGAACAACGGCAAGAGACAAAGGGTTAGTGGATCCATCCTTGGGAAAGACAGTTTTATCGCCAACGGAGAGAAGCTCTAGGGAAAAATTGCAGTTGCTTTCAGACAAACCATTATGGAGCAACCCTGAGAATCCACAACTTGTGCGGGCGTATTAGTGCCCGAGGAAATGGCAGACCGAGCAGTTCGCGATGTAGCAATCCCACATGCTAACATTGTTACATCTAGCATCCTGAAGCCTGAGCCAGGAGGGAGGTTTGAGCTTAAACGGAGCATGGTGCAATTGCGCCACAGCGGGCGATTCTGAGTCTCACACGAGGATCACAACAACATCTTCAGAATTTTCAGGAGATAAGTGACACTTACATCCCATTTGGAGTGTCAGCGGATTACGTGGGAGCTTACACTATTCCCATTTTCACTTTGGGAGAAGCCAAGAGGTGGCTGAAAGCTGAGCCACCAAACTCTATAACCACATGGGATGATCTTGCAAAGAAGTTCTTGATCGATTCTTTCCTTCGTAAAACAGCAAGGCTTGAATTCAAATTCTAAGTTTCAAACAAGAGAAGGAAGAGAATCGTATCCAACTTGGGAAGATTCAAATCCTTTGTTGAGGGTGTCCTCATCACCATCAATCCAATGATATTGCTGGTGCACACTTTTATAGAATGTTTGGAACCCCACACAAAAATTTTGCTGGATTCGGTGAGGACAAGCATTAGAAACGACTTCACGAGCTTTATTCTTTGCTTAATCGTATTTCATGAAATCGGGATTGGAATCTCACGGACTCTTCAAGGGAGGAGCAAGAGGCAGCTGGAGTCTTGGAAGTGGATGGGTTTACGGCTATCATTTGCCTGAATGTTGCCTTGCAAAATCCCAGTTAAACACCCACTTGGCAACATGAACCAGGCAGTCTCAAGCCGGTAAATGCGGTGCGCTGAATTTGGTGTGAAGTGTGCGGGGAGCAGCGACACTCAGTGGAGTGTTGTGGGTAAAAATCCCGGACTCAGTGAACTTTATGGTGTGCACAAAAGGAGCAATCACCAACGGTAATGGGAACAACTACAACTCCTATGGAGGAATCACCCCGAATTTCTCTTGGGGTGGCAACAACCATCAGGGATAGAGTACGAGTTAGGATATGCAGAGAAATCAAGGAGCCACGGGGCCTCAGTCACAATATAGAAACAACAATGCCCTCCTCCACCACTATCACCGGTGTTGAGAGATGTTCAAGCGTTGATAGCTAGCCAAGCTCAATTGCAGGCTGACTATGTCAAGTGGCGGCCGAGGTCAAGAACAACCAGCTAGCTACTAAGGGCGGCTGGAGTATCAATTTGGGCAATTTGTTAGACCCCCGAGAACACCGAGGCCTAGAGGAGGACTTCGGCGACACATACCCCAACCCCAACGAGGTAAATACGGTGACCACGGTGGTTTGCAGTTGAAGGAGGTGGAACCCCGAAAGACCACCTCAACGGTCGGGAAGCGGCCGAAGCGAGAGAGGAGCGAGAATGATGAGAGGGAAACACAAGAGATCTTGAGATGAAAGACCTCCACCCCCGTTCCCTCAACGATTAAAGAAGCACAAGGAGGAGGCATGCTTCAAGAAATTCATGGAGTGTAAACAGGTACACATTAACTTACCTCTTGTTGATGTTTTGCAGGGAGTGCCTAAGTACGCCAAGTATATAAGGACATCATGGCCAACAAAAAACGGCTTACCGAATATGCCACACGCAGTGGCTCTTGCAGTGCACTTCTAGGATACATAACGATTTGCTCACAAGCTCAAAGATCCTGGGAGCTTCACAATTCAAACAACAATCGGGCAAAGTATCCAAGCTCGCCAGTTTGTGATTTGGGAGCGAGCATTAACTTGATGCCTGGTATTCAAGAAGTTGGGGCTGAGTCCTAGACTGCGGTGATCTTGCGGCTCGCGGATCGTTCCTTGGCAAGGCCGAGATGGTATTGTCGAGGACGTGCTGGTACAAGTCAACCTAATCTTCCAGTAGATTTTGTTGTGCTGGATTTTGAGCCGGACGAAGTCCCATTTATTTTAGGACGGCCTTTCTTGGCGGCCGGGAAAGCGCTTAGATGTAGGCTGCGAGCGGTGACTATGCAAGCACACGACAAGGTGGAGGTGTTCGATGTGTACAAGGCCACCAAGCTCCCGGCCGTGTACGAAGAACTCTCGGTTATCAATGTGCTTGAGCAACCAAAGTGTTGCTCAGGCGTTGAGCCTCGGGGTGTCGAGCCCCGATAAAGAGTAAGCAGCGGGGTTGAGGGCGTGTTTGAACGTCCGTCACCCTAGAAGGGCTGAGAATGAGCTTAACCGACGTCGAGCCGAGACATTAAACCAGGCGCTGCACGGGAGGCAGCCCGTTGAATTGTTGTTTGTATAATTGTACATACAAAAAAGAAAAAAAAGAAAGATTTTTTTTATTTTTTTTATTTTTTTTATTTTTTTTATTTTTTTTATTTATAGGGTTGTGAATACAAAAATAAAAATATTGTGTTCCTCAAACTTTGGAATTCTAACCGATTTCTTGTTGTAAGATATATTACAGGTTGATCGGAGGAAAAAATGCAAAGGAATGCAAAGGAGAAAAATGAGTAAGAAAAATTTTAAGTGGCAAAAGCAGTGAGCTTTGTGCGATGACTCGCGTGTCACGGAGGAGGCCTCCGCGTTACCCTCCGTGACACGTTAGAAGTGCAAAATCTGGAATTTTATAAAATTCCCGAATGCACCAACGCGATGCTCCGTGTCTGGAGCGGTGCTCCGTGTTCTGCTCCGTGACACGTTGAGGTGTTATTCGCGTGGGTCACGCCGGGTCACCGGGTAACCAGCGAAAAACCCTCTTACCTTTAATCCTCTCATTTTCCCCATTTTCCTCCCTCCGCGACAAACACCCAAAATCCCCCTTTCCTAATGTGGTACGGACCTAGGTTCAAACTTTCTTCCACTTTTCTTCAAGTTCATCGAAGTAAGGTATGTTTTCCAATTTCATCTCAATTCTTAATCGATTTTTTTCAATTTTGAGCATGATAGGGAGTAAACCTTGCCTAAGTATAAATTGAGCGTAAATTCATTTTGGTGTTGTTGATTGTTCGTAGGATCGTTGTGATTGTATAGATACGATAATTACATGCTTGATTGAATCTTTGTTGTGAAATTGTAGCAGCTAGGGTTGGGTTGTGAGTAGGAAGAAATTGAATTGTGGATTGGAAATGTAAAAAAATGGTTGGAGTTGTGCATGTTGGGTGAGTTGAATCGTGTTATTATCGTATTATGCTAAAAGCGATAAATTTTGGGGGAGCAATTGTTGAAATTGCATCAAATTATCGAAGCACATAGAAGTTGGAAATTTCTTAGGTTGTGTGGTTAGAATATTTTATCTTTTCGTTTTTAGCTAAGTGTTGTACGATGAAATGTGATCGATAGTATGTTGGGATTAGGTATGCAGTGCGGAGTAGTACTTAGAGGTTATACTGTCGAATCAGTTGAATGCGAAGGGATTTTAGTTGTTTGTTGTTTTTGGTTTCTTGTTTTGTTTTTTTTTGTAAATAATGCAATAAGTAGTCTTGCCAAATTGCTATAATGAGGGCTGAAGACTAAGTGTGGTGGCAAAGAATTATTCAGCAGTGACTAATTACAATTCATTGACATTGGAATCATCTGTTTTCTTTGGCAGGGACAATGGCTTGGCGCAGGACAAGGGTAAGGGGGCATCAACGCCAGGCGCCGGAAGGTAGCGGTTAAGACTGGGAGCAGCGGTCCCAGCACCGGCAGGTTCCCAGCGTCCAGCGCCGTGTGGAAGAGATGGGTGGCCAGGAAGGGAAGAAGTGGTACACTAAACACAAGGAGAACAAATACTTCCCGAGAGGGAGCACATTGCAGGACCCGTTAGCACGGGGATTTCCCCCACCATGGTACATCGGATTGACGTTTGCCAGACTACGCTTCATTTTTGACGAGCCCAGAATTCAATGCGCATAGTCAGGAGTTCTATGCAAAGCTGGAACCCGGCTGAAGTCACACCATCAAGATAAGGGGCCAGATTGTCACACTTAGGCCTCACCACCTCAATGCCATACAAGGGGCGCAAAACACGGATGCCCACGTACTCCGACGGCGAATATCACTCCACCCTATCACGGATATCGAGACGCACATTGTGGCAGGCCCGGTCTGACATATTTGGAAGCCGAGCACAAGGAGAGGGCTATCATCGAACCTTGCCCTATTCACAGATGAACAGGAAGCGGGATACGGCAAAATTGTTGCTCCTGTTTGATTCCGGGGGTGCACATGACGGATATGACCGGGATCGTGTATGCCTAGTGTATCTTACTGATGAAGAGTGGAGATTGTCTTCGGGCGGTGATCATATCCGCCATGAAGAGGCCCGGTTGCATCAAGAGGCACAGGTACGAGTTCGGCGGGCTACTGACTACGTTCCTGAGGGCCTTGAGGTCGAGGAAAGAGGCCTAGACTACCATCTCGCAGGTGGGGCAGCGTGCCATAGATTACCCAAAGACTAAGGCACCCGACAGGCACATCACGGGCCGGTTCACCACGCTAGCCGAGCGACATGCTCGGGATGACCAATATATGTCAGTGTTCGGGATGCGGGTCTCCCAGCTCATAGGCGGGAGACCGGCAACTTGGAGGACGAGCTGTGGCAGCTCGACTAGATACCCTTTTGGCGAAAATGCAGGGCACTATATTGGGTGGGCCCGGCTTTTGTCTGGGCACAGTGGATGATGATGTCCCCAGCACGAGGAGACACGTCGCGAGATTCCATTGTGAGTCGGAGGAGGACGATAGTGGGATTCAGACATGGGGGATGGTACTTTGACTAGTCGGGAGTTTCACAACCCACCTTTACATTTGTAATTGTATGAACACTAGGGACGGTATTCGATTTTAAGTGTGGGATTAGGAGTAGTTAGAGTGGTCTTGAATTTGTCTTGTCTACATAATCGCATGTTCTGTTGTTCTTTGTTACTTTGTGTGTGAATTAATATGACCTTTTTTTATGAAATTATGTTCCCTTTGTAAATATTTTGTTGTGAAGCTGTGTGTGTGCTATGAATGTTGTTGGCCGGTGTGTAAATTGTTTTGTCAGTGATATTTTTAAAATTTTCGTAACTATTTTTACTTTGGGTTTCTCGGAGTTTGTTTCGGTTCTTTATACGAGAAAGTCCCATTGAACCGAAGTCGTAAATAGTGACCATTCCCTATGATGGATGGATGACGACCGTCTTAATGGAAATGTAGTCGATAGGAGTAGTTATTTTTAAATTTTTGGTGGGTTGGCTGTATCACATGCATGTTGCTACTCTATGGCTACGATATTCCTGGTTGCAGGTTGTACATAATATTTATGCTGCAAAGATGATTCGTAGAAAGCATGCAAATTTTATACATGTGGGACATTTATGCCATAGAACTCGATTCGGTGTGATTGAGGCTTAATGTTTGAATTCTTGTGATTAGCTGATTAAAGAGTCTGTGAAGTCATCTCAAGTTGACCATGTGCAGCGAGTGTATAGTGAGGTTTGATTATTCCATGCTATTGTGTGGTTTCTAGAATTGCCGTTGTGTACGAAGAGCAGAAATGAAGGAAGTGTAGTGTAGGAAAGGATGTAGGCGCGTTCTTTGTTAACCAAAAAGTTTTCTTGTTTTCCTTTCATATACCAACTTTGAAGATTAAATCCTAATTAGCCCTTTGAGCCTTTAGCCTTTATAATTTTTTTTTCTTCTTTTGTCGAAAAGGGTGTGAACCAAGTTAACCCCTTCTTTTTCATGGTCACAGTAAACCCAATCCGAAGCTCTTAAGCGCTCAAGAAAATATATAATTTTCCTATAGTGTCAAGGAGTGAAATGAAAGAAAGAAAGGGAGAAGAGAAAAAGTGATGGAAGAAGAAAAAGAGTCAAGGGTGTATGTGCCAGATCTAAAGGAAATAAGTTTTATAACTTGTCTTGTATTCGATCAGTGTGTTAAGAAATGGGTGACAAAAATAAAAGATGGACTTCAAGAAAGGAGGAAGGAAGAAAACATGTCCAGAGTGTGATGGGATGTATTGGAAAAGCGCTTAGGATGCTGGTGCTAATATTGGATTGTGATATATACTAGTTCCATAGGCGGCATTACACAACCCTAAAGCCCCTACGTGATCTTATATTACGCGTCCTTATATTAGTGGAGTAATACACTAGAGGCAAGCCTATGGGTCATGCCGATGCATGTGAATTCTTTTGGGAGAGAGAGCGAAAGTGTGTGTACATGCCCCTGCATGAAATGATTCAGAGTTCGTGTGATCTGAAGAGGAAATTCTCTTGTGATGTGAGGCGCATGCTTGACAAAGAATGAAATTCGTGTCGGATATCTTGGTCAACTAATTTGCATGAGTTTGCCAATATCGAGAGTCGATTCTTGAGCTAGGAGGTCTTGATTTATTAAGTGTCATTGTAATGATGACACTATGCATGTTGTGATGATTTGTTGTGGTATATTGGTATAACCGTAACTCAGATTGTCGAGCCAGTAGCCATGATGGGATATCAATTTCATGAGGTGTATGAGTATTGTTCGGGCGAACAAGATTTTAAGTGTAGGGTAGGTGATCAGGGGCATATTTATATGCCAAATTGATACTCAAATGTATAGCTTTGCCTTGTTTGTCCAACAATGTGTGTACATTCTCATGTAAATTATGCGGAAGTGTGATTTTATACTAACCAACATGATTAGCGTTGTTTTGCAGGAAAAATACACTTTTATGAATTAAATGACATGTTAGGAGAAATCGGAGATGAACTCGGGAACGAGCAAAGGAAGCAGGTGGAGAAGCAAAGAATTCAAGGGCTCCGCGATGGAGCCGTGACACTGCCATCGCGGATGCAGTGCATGCGGGAGTTACAAATTCAAGAAATTCCATAGAGGGTCCACTTAGTAAGCCGTGGCACGTTGGAATTAATTTCCCAGAGACCTTGACATTCCGGTGAGGGTCCGCGATTGCAACGTGGCACGCTGGGCATGCTCGTTGCATGCCGTGCCACGTTGGGAGCAATTACCTGGGCGGCCAATTTCCAAAAAGCCTCCGCGTTTGCAGAATGTCACGGAGGCGGTGCTCCACGTGCACTCAGCTGACACGTTGCTTGTTATTCAGGAAAATTATCCCTAGTATAAATAGAACACTTAGGTTCATTTTAATTATTCTGACTTGGTGGAGCAAGAACGTGGGTTACGAGCGATTTGTGAGGACGAAAATTCTTAGGGTTTTCTCTATCCCTTTCTTCTTTCTTTCAATTGTTTGCACATGATTTCCATTCATTTAATGATGTTCAATCACAAATAGGTGGCTAAATCCCTTCTTCTTGAAGGTTATGAACTATTGTATAGAAATGTAATTATTGATTATCTGGTTTTTTCATCTTTTCTTCTATGGTTGTTCTATTTAATTCTTGTTCTTACTACGTTAATGTCACGGCCAATGTTAATGTAAATCCAAGAATCGGTTTCACCGAGAGGGCAAGAAAGCTGGAAAGTTGTGAATTAATAGGATATGATCTGTTCGTGGTTTGGGAAAATTGGGAATTGATTTACCTTCAGGATAGAAATATACCTGAAAGTCGTATTAGTCAAGGTTGGAATCGGTTTTGTATGGCTAGAACATGAATTTCTTCTTATCACAGAAATGTAGGTGGAGGTTCATGATTCTTAAGTTGGGTTAAATACGAGAGTTTTAACCATAGGCATAAGTTCCGACTAGCAACCGGAGAAAAGATAAACCATGTAGATCGTATTAGTTTCTTTACATGTTCGTTGTAGCCTGAAACATGCTCACATTCATTGTTGAGACTCAATTGTATAAATATCTTACTTTAGTATAAAAATAGTTTCCAAATATAAACTCTTCTTTACACTGTTGTCTTCATTATTAGAGCTTTAGTAAATTAACACTTGAAAGGTTTTACCCGTAGTCCGGTCACATGGGTTCGACATTACGGTTCTTAAAAAGGGCCACTATATTACTTATTACAACCCGTACACTTGCGGGCTCATCATGTGTGCAAAAAGCTGGGTGATACCCCGAATATCTGACATCTGCCAGCCCATTGCTTTCTTCCTTCTTTTGAGAACCACCAATGCTTCCTTTACACATTGCCTCCGTCAATTCTGGAGATGATGGTAGCAAGAGTGTAAATCTTCCCCCAAAAGACATATTTCAAATGTGGAGGCAATGTTTTCAACTCCAGGTTTGGTGCTTCCTCAATAGATGGTTTTGGCAATGGTTCCAGGGACCTCATTAAAGGGTGAAAGTCATGCTTCCTAGATACCACTTTGGTTCATTCAACATTTGCACCATCTCACTTAGTATCTCTATCTCAGTATCGGAGCTCATCAATACTCTTTCAATGGATCAAAATCCAACAATGAAGAATTTCTGCTTGATTTAGCATTGATTGTTGAAAGCTCCTCATACATGGCGGAGCTTCATGGCCTTATATACATCAAATACCTCCACTTTGTCATGCTCGCATGGTGGAAATACCCAGCGGCTACATCAATCAAAAGGTCTCCCGGTTGCCAAGAAAGGGCGTCCCAAAATAATGGGACTTCCACATCCGGCTAAAAATCTAGGACAATAAAATCTACCGTGAAGATAAGAGCCCCACTTGCACAGCAAGTCCTCCCACAATGCCATCTGGTCTGGCCAAAGAATGGTCTTCTAACTACAAGACCAGCGTATTTGGTCTACAATCTTGCCTAGCCCCAACTTCTTGAGACCGATGTCGGCATCAAGTTAATGCTTTCTCCCAAAATCGCATAATTCGCGAGCTCGGATACCTTTACCCAATTCTGATTTGAATTGTAAAGCTCCCAGGATCCTTGAGCTTTGTTGGCAACCTGTTCTGTATCTGGGAAGTGCACTCCTCAATAAGTGCCACTATAGCATACTCCGTCAATCTGCTTTTGTTAGCTCACAGTGTCATGATATACTTTGCATATTTTGGCACTCCACCGCAAACATCAACCCAGAGTAAATTAATGTGCTACTGTTTAAGCACCTACATGAACTTATTGAAACAAACTTCCTCCTTGTGTTTCTTCCAATCTTTGAGGCAGCGGGGAATTGGTCTTTACTGCTTCAGCTGCCTTCTCCTTCCCCCTCTCATCATCATGTTCCCTTTCTTTCTCTCACCACGATTCTTTGTGGTGGTCTTTGTGGTTCCACCTCCTTGAGTTGTAAACCACTCCTTGTGGTCTTGCATAAACTTGTAGGATTTGGGTGGAGTGTCACTCAGTAGTCCTCCTCTTGGCCTGGTGTTTTGAGCTCCGGCTAGTTGTCATGGTACTCAATGCCTTTGTAGCCCCTAGCTTGGTTGTTTTTATGTCTGCTGTGTTCACGCCATCAGCCTGCATTTGAGCTTGTTAGCTAACATTGTTTAAACATTTCCTCAATACTGGTGGGTGGTGGAGGAGGGTGCATTATTTCCTCTGTATTGAGATTGATAATTACGCTACCCCTTGATTTCTCTCGCACCACTGATTTGAACTCGCCCTTGATGGTTGTTATTACCCCAAGAGAAATTCGGATGATTTCTCCAATTCGAGTTATAATTATTGCCATGCTAGCTGGTGATTATTTATACATGCATTCCCAACAAATTTTACCGAATCTGGATTGCACCACAACACTCAGGCGAGTGTTCATACTACCACATACTTCACACCAAATCTCTTTGCACTACATTGGTAGGGCTTGAGGTTGATTCGAGCTCATGCTGGCCGAAGTGGGTGTTGAGTTGATCTTGCAGGCTATACATTGCGGCAATAGTTGTAAAACCATCCACTTCAAAGAGTCCTGCCGCTTTCCTTGTTCCTCCTCTGGTCACATTCCCTGCAGATTTCCACTGCGAAATACGATTTAACAAGTATACGGCTCCTAATAAGTCTTTTCTAATGCTTGTCCCCCACGGCCTCTTTGAGTCTAGCAAAATTTTTTGTGTGGGGTTCCAAACCCTCTATGAAAGTATGCACCAACACATCATTGGACTGGTGATGGTGAGGAAATCGTAACATAGATTTGGAATCTTTCCCAAGGTTGATACAGGTTCTCCCCTCTCTTTGTTTTAAAACTTAGAATCGACTTCCTAAGTCTTGCTATTTTCCCGGATGGAAAGAACCGTATCAGAAATTTTCTTGCAAGATCATCCCAAGTGGTGATAGAGTTGGAGTGGTTTAACTTTCAACCACCTCTTTGCTTCTCCCAATAATGAAAATGGAACAATGTAATCCTTACGTAATCGGATGATACTCCCGGTGGGGATGTAAGTGTCACTTATCTCCAAGTTTTGGAGATGTTGTGGATCTTCGTGAGGAGACACAGTAGATTGCCCGGCCCAGTGTGCGGCAATTGCACCATGTTACCATTTTATAGCTCAAACCTCCCTCCTGGCTCGAGTGCGCGAATACTTGATGTAACATTGTTATGTGGGATTGCCACTTCGCGGGCGGCCTATTTGTCATTTCCTCGAGCACCAACAACGCCCTCACAAGTGGTGGATTGTTGCTCGAGTTATGCTGTCTTAGCAACTGCGGCTTCTTCTCTAGAGCTTCTCTTCTTTGACAATGGAATTGTCTTTCCGCCTCTAAGTATGAATCCACCAGCTCCTTATCTCTTGCCGTGTTCAACGAGAATTCAATATGCGCAAGAATAAGGCTAAGATCAAGTTATCGCATATAGAAATTGTAAACTAACACAAGAAAAAACTTTGCAATTTCCAGTCACAGCAGCAGTGCCAAAAACTTGTTCGGGCGTTTGGTAACTACACGCAAGTGCACATGGTCGAACAAGTAGTAAAGTGGCTTAATTCAAGCCAAGTATTGATCCACAAGGACTGAACTAAGGTACTTACTAATTAACTTAAGTGTTAATGAACTATATCTTTAAGAATACGAGACAACCAAAGAAATAATATTTGAGAGTTGAGTTTCCTAATCAATACGAATCTAGACAAAATTATAAAGTGCGACTGAACTATAGTAATGAGCAGGCTGAGGTTAAAAGCAGACATGCAGGGAATTAATTTATCGATACAATTAGGTTAATCTTTCCTTCGGTTGCTAGTCAGTGTTGCTATGGATTGAAACTTCGTCTCCTATCCAACAGAATCATGAACTTTCAATCTACATTTACGCCCGATAAAAAAGAATTTCATGTTCTAGCCATACATTACCGATTCCTTAATTGACTAATAAGACTTTCAGATATATTTCTATTAAGATGTAAATCAATTCTCAATTTTCCCAAACTAAGAAAGTCATATCCTACCAATTCCACAACTTTCCAATTTCTTTCCTTTTCAAAATCAAAATTGGATTTTAAATATACATTAACATTGGCCAAACGTGTCGTGAAACAAGAAAAGATAGAACAACCATTGAAAGAAAAGAAGAAAGCTGAAATGATCAACAATAACATTCCACTACAATTGTTCTTAACCTCAGCAAGAAGTGAATTTAGCCACTCATTTGTGGATTAGACATCATCAAATGAGTATAAATCATACAAACAATTGAGATAAAAGAGAAAGGGATAGAGAAGAACCACAAATTTTAGGTCCCCAAACTTCACTGTAACCCACGTTCTTGCTCAACTAAGTCAGAATGTTTAAAAATAAATCTAAGTGTGCTATTATACTGTTAATTTTCCCGAAATAACAAGCAACGTGGCACAGGTGTATCGCGGAGCACTCCCTCCGTTTCACGGGGGTATCGCGGACCCTGCGGAATTTGGCTCCTCGGTATTTTCACCTCGGCGTGCCACTGGCATGCATCGCGGAGCCATGGCATGCCACTGTGCTATCGCGCACCTTCAATGGAACTTGAGGTTCCAAGAAATTGTACTCAACGTGCCACGGCTTGCATCGTGTGGCATTGCCTCCGTGTCACGGAGTGGCCGAACCTTCCTTTGGAAATGGCCAAAATTAAATCACCGAGGCATAATGACTCCGCGTGGCAGGCGTGACACGGCTCCATCCTTGGAGCCCTGGCCCTGCTGCTCTTCCTTGATCTTTTCCCTCCTTGCTTCCAAGTCAATTTCGATTTTTTACCAACACCTGTATCTTAGCTTCCCAAATTCCCGTTTTGCCAAAACAACACTAATCATGTTGGTTAGTATAAATTCACATTTTAACTACAAATCACATGAGAATGCACACATAACGATTGATAAACAAGACGAAATGAAACATTTGAGTATCATTTGGGCATGCAATTCTGCCCAAGATCAGCATACTTTGATAGGCGATTGAACTCGAGGGCATACTCTTGTACATTGTCGGTCTCCCTTGCTTGATTCACAAACTCGGCTTCTTTAGTTTCCCTCATCTCGCGAGGGAAAGAACCCGATCTAAGAATGAAACATGGAACTCCTCTCAAGTGACAGGGCCTCTTCGACGGCCCTGCTATCCTTCCATTGGCGAAGCAGTTATGCGCGACCCGCTTTCAGCTAATACGAGGCCAAATCTCTATGCCCTCAACCCCATTCACCCCATGACTTGGGTGATCTTCATTATCTCATCTATGAACTCATGCGGGTCCTCAGTTACTTTTGACCCGAGGAACTCTGACCAGTTCATTCTCAAGAAGTCTCGACTCAGTCGCCGCTGCATTGCCATTTGCGGAACATGCGCAATAGCACATTGATTGACGGCCCGGTCAAGCTCTGCGCAAGCATCCCTGGATAGCTGCCCAAAACTCCAGCATGGGCAACTGTCTTGGTGCATAGGGCTCCTGAACTGAGTGGGGCCTGTTGGTGCCCGTTTCCATTTCCATCCTCGTTGCCTTCACCATTCCCATTCCTTCTACCATTCATTCTTTGAGGAGCCATGATTCTACAATCATGGATAGCGCAGATAGAAGGATAGTGAGACATTGCTCATACGACATAGATCATGAAAGAAGGGAACATTTCTAAACGTCTCGTAGCCTCTGCGTCATAAGTGTGGCGTGCTTCACACCCATGAAAAGACCCTACTTAATGCGACTTTTGGAGCACTGCAAGGACACTTCAAACCTGTGCTCTTATATCAAGTTTGTCACGACCCCGAATGGAGGCTCGGACCACAACATTGGATAAGGAGCCCCAAGAGACCCCAAGAATCCAACCCATTGCGCAAGCATTCATCTAACTGAATCAATAGAATAGAAAAATCAATGAATATTCATACCCAGTCTAAATCAAACATAACATCGAGAATACACAGTACGAAGCTAAATACAACCATATATGAAAGCCTCTAAATATGGCGAGTTGATGGGACAGGACCCCAACTAACTCAATAATCTGAAACTGAAAGTACATAAGAAAATTCGAATAGTCTAAGTCCTGGGAGGCTGAGGACTCCACCAACAACGTATACTGCTATCTCGAGAAGGCGGCTATGATCGGGACGAACCTAGAACCGAATCTGTATCATGAAGCGATACAACATAGAGTATGCGATCAGTACGTGGAATGTACTGAGTATGCAAGGTACGTAAAACCATTTAAGTAAAATCATTTAAAGACATGCATAATGTAAAAAATAGACATTAAGAATCTGAGAGTAGGGCTGACATGCAATCTTTTGAAATCATGATCTCATCATAACATAACATACGTCATAAGCTGACTGATTGACTCAAGCTCAAATATGATGTTTATAAGTAAAACTGAACATTGAGTCAAACCTTCTTTAGAACATATATAGTTATAGAAATATCTTGAATGATAAACATGCATAACTGAACGCATGAGGAACAATGGGAATTTCTCTTTTACTTGAGACATACCACAATAGAGTTTACGTGGTCTCAACTATCACACTCAAGTGGGTGGAGCCATCCGTCCTTGTCAGGTCTAGGGACGATACCATGATATCGATATCAAGATCGTGGGCCAATAGGGCTGGGGATAGCTCACAAGGAGGTCCCAGTAGCCACATATAAGTATAAACGTACGTTGGTGCATAGTTCGAGGCATAGGGTGATAGACCCTTAGCCTTCTTGGTGCTGAACTACCCAAAACCATACATATGCTCTACATATTTATTCAATGAAGCTCAACATCGCATCGACAGATCTCAATCATCAAAGACATCTCAAATATGAAATCATGCATATGAAAAGCTTTAACACAAATCATACATAAAGTTGAAAGATAATTTAAGTCTTTTATTACACCTCGTAAATTTTTAACATGTAGATGGCCTATTCATGTTAGTTAAGAGTTTTAGATATTCATGCTAGAAAAAGGCTCGGGAAAGATCGGACAAGCACCAAGTCGGCGCGTCGCAAGGCAAAATGCGAATTATAAAATCGCATTCGGGGAATCGACTTATAGGTCCCAACTATATAAGCCCTTCAACTTCGGTTTTAAAGTTACATTTCATATAATTTCCAGTAGGTCGAGGGAAAACAGAGGGAGAGGAGGTTTCTTGATAATTTCCTTCCGGTGCAAGTGAAACCTGATCCAAACTTCGAATTAATCTCGAGATGCAAAGAGGTATTTAGCAGCAGAAGCATTCCTACGATTTAGTTTCGTGAAATTCAGCCGGTAAATCGTCGTGCTAACGATCCAAAATTAAAAGTGGAATTGCTCTAAATTAGCGTCAATATACTCCTATCCTTAAAATGAGTATTTCTCCCTTACGGACTTTGAGAAATAGCGAGGTTTTTCGACCGTTTTCTATAAGCCAAAGTTTGGACGTATATATATCGAAAGTGATGTTTTCTTTCGAAATATTAGTGTATTTAGTTCTAATTGATATATATATATGAATGCAGTTGGGAGAAATAGCAAAAGTGCGCTGAACTACGCCGGTTAATTCGGAAGCAAAGTGAAGGTATGTAAGCTAATTCCTTCGGCAAGTTAATCCAGCATAGTAAAAAGCGTGATGTGTAGAATAAAGATTCAGAAGTAGAATGGAGTCCGAGTGTGAGTTTAGCAAGTGTGTTTTGAATCTAGAAAGCATGTTTATAATGTTATATATATATATATACATTAGAAAGAAGATTAGTGAAGCAATATGGATAGTTAGATGATATCTCGATTCTGATATAGCAGAGACAGTCGAGATAATATCTCGGTGCAGTATAGCGAACCAGTCGGATGATATCTCCCGAATACGGTATAGTTCATTATGAGAATCGGTATAACACGAAAGAGTTCGAATGAGAAATCAGAATACATATAGTATTTTCAGTTTAAACATGCTTTCTATATGTGATTATTGTTTGTTGAGACCTATTTGTGTTATATGAGGGCACCCTTTGACGTCCTCCGCCACAGGTTGAAATATTGTGTCGACCCATAGTGAGGTGGGGATGCGTCACCCCAAGGAGTGGCATGCCATCCACGATGGGGCGAAGATGGGATGGGCATTCCCATATCAAGTGATCAGCATAACGGTATAGCTTACCTGTTGTACGCTTGCGCGGGGACGGATTGGAATACAGACACGGTTACGGTTGCAGACACTGTACATGAGTCCTCCGGGCTTAGACACGATTATTTATATATCGGAGGCCATAGCCGAGATGGAGACAAAAGAGGGGCAGTAGAGGTGCTCGCTGAATTAAGTAGGCGAGTGGAGTGATTTATTTTTGGATGGTTTTAACCTGGGTAGGGGTATATTAGATTGTTTTGGTTGGCACCTTCACAACTATGGGAAATTTTGGTATTAGTCCTTGCTTGTTATCTATATGTATATATATGTTATTTATTATGTCGACGTGAGATCACCACGTCGACAGGTATGCTCTGCCTTATTCTCAGTCTGAGAAAAACTGTTTGAGATTCTATCAGTTCAGACGGTTTCAGATATCTTCTATTGTTCGGGATTTCTAGTTATGTTGTTTATATTCAGTTATGATTAGTTGCTTTGCATACTCGGTACTAGTGTCTTGACGCCCATTTGAGACGCTTGCATTACTTGCCTCGCAGTACGCATAGAGAGGAGCCGATCCCTTGTGATTCAGTAGCTCATAGAGTCATCAGCTCATCATCAAGGGAGCTTGATATTCGAAGGTGTAGTTCATTTCTTTGTTGTATAATACGGGTAGGCTTGGGCCCTGTCCGAAGGCCATCTTATTAGTATTCTTAGAGGCTTGCAGGTGTGTATATATATTTCCTTGTGGTTAGTTGTGCAGTCATTGCGGCCGTGCGTTTGTTGCTTCATTTAGTGTTGTTGACTTTGTTGGCCGTGTGGGGCCGTGGATAGTAGTGGTGACCTTCGGTCACGTAGATGTTCGTGTCGGTATATTGAGTTAGAGATAACTGGACGGCATGGTGAGTGGCCTTGTCGGCCCGCATAGGTTTTCCCTATGAGAATAGTGCAGTTGGGGTGATGTTACGGTACATGTGGCTGAGGCCCAGTCGGTCAGAGGCTATTTACAGCCGTTATATAGCCCGTTGATTCCATGGTCGAGTTAGAGCCGGCCCTCCAGATGTGCTTAGGCACGGTAGTCTAAGCGATCCAGAGATTCTAATATGGACACCAGGTGCCAGTCATTACCCCAAGGCGGGGCGTGACAAACTTGGTATCAAGAGCAGGTCGTGTCCCAGGAGTCTGCAAGCCATGCTAAGTAGAGTCTTGTCTATGGATGTGTTATGCACCCATACTATAGGTGATCACGGGCAAAAAATATCATGCCCGTGATACGCTTTATAACTTGAATTAATCGTGTTGTCTAAGTTATTTTATACATTTTCATGTAATTTTATATAAATGTGATTATATGTGCTAACCAACATGATTAGTCCTTGTTTTGTAGGTTTTAATGATTTTGGAACTAAATCGGGAAGTTGGTGAAGGAATGGATTGGAATCGAAGCAAGGGCGAAAAGTCGGCGAGGAGAGGCCATGGCAAAAATTTGGCGCGCCCGAGCGGCGTGCTGCGGCCCCGTGCGTGTGCCGCGCCCAGCGCCGTGCCAGTGCCAGTGCCAGGCATGCTTGGCGCAAGGCAGCCAAGAGGCACAGCATCAGCGCGCCCAGGCCGTGTCACGGCGAGGCCACCAACCGCGTCAAGACAGTTGCATCGCGCTGCCCGAGAGCGGCGTTACACGCTCCAACAACGGCGAGTGCTTGCTGAGGACGATTCTTGGGCATTTTCGAAGGCCTCCGCGCCCAGAGCCCGTGTCACCCAGGCAATGCTCCGCGTTGCACTCCGTGACACGTTGCTTATTATTCAGGAAAAATTCCTACTATTATAAATAGCACTTAGGTTTATTATCACATATTACGGCGGGTGGAGCAAACGTGGGTCACAGTGATTGAGAGGGCGAAAATTCTTAGGTTTTCTCTATCCCTTTCTTCTTTCTTTCAATTTGTTTGCATGATTATCATTTAACGATGTTCAATCCACAAATGAGTGGCTAATTCCCTTCTTGCTGAGGTTAGGAACCATTGTATTGAAATGTAATTGTTGATTATTTGGTTGTTTCATCTTTTCTTCTATGGTTGTTCTATTTAATTCTTGTTCTGCTACATTAATATGCGCCCAATGTTAATGTAAATCCAAAAGTCCAGTTTCACCCGAGAGGAGCAAGAAACTGAAAGATTGTAGATAATAAAGATCATGTGATCTTTTCTTAGTTTGGAAAAATTGAGGTGATTTACCTTCGGGATAGAAATATACACGAAAGTCGTATTAGTCAAGTGGGAATCGGTTTGTATGGCTAGAACATGAATTTCTTCTTATCACAGAAATGTAGGTGGAAGGTTTATGATTCTTAAGTTGGGTTAAATACTTAATCCATAGGCATAAGTTCCATTGTAACCGGAGAAAGATAAACCACGTAAATCGATAATTGATTTCTTTACATTTTGTTTGACCTCGCATGCTCACATTCATATTTCAGACTCACTCGTATAATTAATCTACTTTAGTATAAAAAGTTAGTTTACAAAATATAAAAGCTTTTCTTTACACTGTTGTCTTCATTATTATAGTTACAGTAAATTAACACTCGAGAAGGTTTTGCCACGTAGTCCGGTCCTGTGGGTTCGACATTCAGGTTCTTAAAAAGGGCCACTATATTACTTGTACAACCCGTACACTTGCGGGGCTCATCAAGTTTTTGGCGTCGTTGCAGGGGACTGGCAATTGGTAAGTTTTCTTAAGTGTTAGTTAACGGAATTCTATACAAGCGTTGATAACGTGTTTGATTCTATTTCTTTTCAATATTTTTTTTTTTTTTAAATACCCTTCTTGACATGACATCGTGGAACACAAATGGTTTAAATGGTGAATACTCATATTTTGATGAACCTTTTTGAATTTGGAGGACACCACTGGTGGCGACACTGTAACACGTGCAACATATGTGGTGGTCAAGATGGCCATTGGGATTGCTGTCCGAATGCATACCCCTTCCTGAGCCCTTATTATGATCATACATTGTTTGATGAATACAGGCATGCTGAAAATGAGGATTTGGGATGCAAGACCGATTAGAAGACATGCTGGAACAACTCCTTGAGCAATCAGAAGCGATGAAGGAGGCAATGGCAACGATTGATAAGTCGAAGAGGAGAATGCGAGACTCTAAAAAGGATGACATTAAATTCACGGAGATGATGGCTGAGGATGAAGCTTGGGATCAATTGCAGGAGTGGCAGTTGTAGACGATATTCAAGAGGAATTACAAGAGGAAGACAAGGGTGAATTTTCAGATGAAGCCCGACATTTAGAACCTCTTGAAGTGTCCCCGTGTTAGGCTCATCCTTGTAGGAGATTCGTTCGAGGGGGAGAGAAGAGATGAGTATACCCCATTTGACACTCTTGGAGAGATAGATGTTGATGCGGAGAAGAGGTATACAAGTAATGGGAGTCAATTACATTGTAGTTTCAGAACCAAGAGTGCATTGGACCTCACTCGAAGCACTTTTCTACCTTAAGTTTGGTTGACGACATGAAATAGAGTCTTCGAGCTTATCGGAGAAATGTCAAGAAGAGGACCAAGTCCCACTTATATTCTACGAAATTTCTTTGAGCCTAATAGACGGAATGGCTTCACTTGCGTAAGGGCCAATAAACGTCAAAAGCGACATCTACTTCTTGGTCGCCTGATTTTCACCACCACCCCAGGAGCCATAGAGGAAATTAGAAGAAATTAGGGGTGAGATCATATCCTCAAGGTGGAGGAAAAAGCGGTGAAACATAATCGTCGTGCGCGGCGTAAAATTCGCGGCTAGCAGGAGAGCAACCCAAGGGTACCACGGAGTACCATTTTAATTTCTTGCATTTTGCTGATTTTGTTATTTTTCATCTTTTGTTGTTTTTGGTGGAAAGTTAAGCACATATGGAGGGGAAGTCTGAGTACCCTTGGAGGAGGAAGCTAACAAGCATGGAAGAGAAAAAGTATGAGATTCGAACACCCACCTGCGTAAAGTGGAAGGAAACCATGTTGTTCGCTAGGGCTAAAGGCCTCAGGGAGTATTTCTCACCCTCTTTAAATGTTAACTTGATGCTGTAGTACATAGCATGATTCAAGTGTGGGGTGAGGAAAATTTCGAGGAAATTTCAAAAAAATTCAAAAATTTTCGTAGCAACAAATTGTGGTGAATGTAATGCTTGTGTGAAAAAAATTGGAGAAATTTGAAAATTTTTGTGAGTCAAACATTAATTCATCACCCGTTGATTTCTTTTCGGTTCTTTCGACAGGGTCTTTGAACCGAAAAATAAAATTTTATTTTTATTTTTATTTGTCTGTATATAATGTTTTAGTCGTAGTTAGGTTTGTTTCTGATTATGGATGGATAGAAGACCATCTTGAGGGAAGAAGTCAGTAGGTTGGGTTTTGAACCATAGCTAATTGATGCTTGATGTTCTTGTTATGAGCTATAAATGATTGTAAGATGCAAGTATATTTAGTGTTAAAGCATGCAAATGTATAACTTTGTTTGAGAATCTTAGGCTCTTGAATTTGACTCAATATAATTGAAGCTTAATTTTGAATTCTTGTGTTTAGCTGAGTTAAGAGTCGATGGAATGTCTTGAATTGAACATGTGCCATGAGTGTAAGGTTTTTGAGTATTACGTGCTGTTGTGGAATGTCTAGAACTTGCCTGGTGTGATTGTAAGCGAAATGAAGGATGTAAAATTGTAGGAGATGATTTTCAGGGGCATTTCTTTGAATGAACCTAATCTTTATCCCTCGTTTTACCTACCTTGAATTATTAATCCTAGTCAGCCCCATTGAGCCTTAGCCTATTCTTTGATAGCTGCAACATAAGCAACCATTTTTATTTCATTAACCTTGAATTTGATACAAAGCTCCTAAGCGCTTAAGTGAAAAATCTGAAAGAGTAACGGAATTGAGAAGAATGAAAAGAAAGAAAAGTGGAAGTTGTAAAAGTTGAGAAAGGTCAAAGGTGCACTTGTGTAAAAATGGTTGATTATTAGTAAGGAGTAAGAAAACAAATGAATGAAAAAGTATTTATAAAACTCCTTACTAATAAGCTAAAAGTGCCTAAAAGAAAAGGGGGGAACAAAAGAGGAAAAAGAAAACTACCAAGGATAAAAAGGGAAGTAAGGGAAGGGAAGTTCGCAATGAGGGCGTGATGTATTAAAAGCGCTTAGGAAATATATAATTACTGATCACAATAGTACCTACCTACACACAGTACATTACAACCTAAAAAAGTCTATGATCTTACATTCGTACATCCTCAAATTAGTGGGGTAAAACACTAAGGGCAAGCTTATGGGTCATTACATGGTGCATGTGAATTCTTTGTGAGTGAGTGAAATTCTATTTTTGTACCCACATGTTGTGATATAACAAGTGTTTTTGCGTGTGAAATTAGGTAACTCTCTTTCCGTGAGTACATGTTTAATGACGGATAAAATTCATGTGGGATTTCTTAAGCAGTTGATTTGCACGAGTTTGCTACGATTGAGAGTCGATTCTTGAGGTTAAGAAGTCTTAACATAGTTGTATTTCATTTCATTGATCAAAGCGTGCATGCCTTATTTTTAGCTTGTATGTAGAAATAATCATCATAGCCGTAATTTGAATCATCGTGCTAGATTAGTTATGTATGAGTCTGTCATTTACATGAGATGTAAAAGGTTGTTCGAGGACGAACAAGGCTTTAAGTGTGGGGTTGTGATCACGGGCAAAGTATCATGCACATTGATAAACTACAACTTGAATTAGTCGTGTTGTCTAAGTTATTTTATACATTTTCCTTCTGTAATTTTATATAAATGTGATTATATGTGCTAACCAATATGACTAGTCCTTGATTTGTAGGTTTTAATGATTTTTGGAACTAAATCAGAAGTTAGTGAAGGAATGGATTGGAATCGAAGCAGAAAGGGGCGAAAAGTCGGCAAGGAGAAGGCCATGGCAAGGCTGCGCGAGCCGACGTGCCCACTTATTTGTGCGTGTCATGGCGCCCAGCACCGTGCCGCCAGTGCCGAGCATGCGCGCAGGCAGCCAAGAGGCACGTCAGCGCGCCCGGGCGGGTGTCACGGCCGGAGCCACCAACGTGTCAAGACATTGCCATCGCGGCGCCTGGCGGTGTGACCTGCAGCCCGCCAGCTTTGTGGTCTTTGCCCGAGACGATTGCAGGAATTTCGGAAGGCCCCTCCGCATTTGGGCATTATCACATGAAACCCAATGCTCCGCGTTGCACTCCGTGACACGTTGCTTGTTATTCGGGAAAAATTCCTGCTATTATAAATAGCACACTTAGGTTTATTTTCACAATATTACGGCGGGTGGAGCAAGAACGTGGGTTACACGGGGCGGGTTGAGAGGGACGAAAATTCTTAGGGTTTTCTCTATCCCTTCTTCTTTCTTTCAATTGTTTGCATGATTTACACTCATTTAACGATGTTCAATCCACAAATGAGTGGCTAATTCCCTTTTTGCTGAGGTTAGGAACAACTGTATTGAAATGTGATTTTGGATTATTTGGTTGTTTCATCTTTTCTTCTATGGTTGTTCTATTTAATTCTTGTTCTTACTACATTAATATCTGGCCAATGTTAATGTAAATCCAAAAGTCAGTTTCACCCCAGAGGGCAAGAAACTGGAAAGTTGTGAATTAATAGGATATGATCCTTTCTTGCTTTGGGAAAATTGAGAATTGTTTACCTTCGGGATGAAATATGCACGAAAGTCGTATTAGTCAAGTGTGGAATCGGTTTCGTATGGCTAGAACATGAATTTCTTCTTATCACAGAAATGTAGTGGAAGGTTCATGATTCTTAAGTTGGGTTAAATACTTAATCCATAGGCATAAGTTCCGACTAGCAATCGGAGAAAAGATAAACCACGTAAATCGATAATTGATTTCTTTACATGTTCGTTTCAACCTCGGCATGCTCACATTCATATTTCAGACTCACTCATATAATTATTCTACTTTAGTATAAAATATAGTTTACAAAATATAAAAACTTTTCTTTACCTTCATTGTCTTCATTATTAGAGTTCACGATGAAATTAACATAGAAGGTTTACCACCTGTAGTCCAGTCCTTGTAGGTTCGACATTCCGGTTCTTAAAAAGGGCCACTATATTACTTGTACAACCCCGTACACTTGCGGGCTCATCAATAGGCAGGAGGCTGCAAGGCATGATAGGATGGTTACTCTTTCTTCTCATTCGATGCTATAGAGGCAGTACGGTATAGGGTTGAGTCCCTAAAACTTACCATATTCTTTGAATCTGAGATACAAGTGAGACCAGCGATATCTATCCCAGGTGGAAGATCGGATATAGCAACAGGAGAGGGCACCGGCGGTTACAGGTAATTACAACGGCGGGAGGAGGTATCGGGGACCTCCTGATAACCTTTATCGGTACCATCCCCGGTATATGTCGATAACTGAAATAGGAAGTCATAAGCATAACGTATACAATGAGTTGATTTATTTGTTAGATATATAAGATCTGATTAAGATAATAGACAATATTAGATTATCGGATAAGTGTCAGAGAAAGAGGAAATGCCAAGTTCCCACCTCCATCCTTTGAATTGGTATAGTTCCATGTCTTCGTTTCGTTGCGATAAGAAAAAAATGGTCCTACATAGTTTTGATCATTATAGCAAAGGGCATAAGAGGATTTAGGCGATGTTGCCCAAAACAGCGATGAAGGCGAAAAGTGAAGGGTGGATTGGTTGATTCGAGGAAAGTGTTAGAAAGAGTAGGGAGCCCTTATGATTGTAGCAAGTTGTGCGAGGCCCTCACGGTGGCGTCCAGAAGAGCAAGTAAGGCTGCTAGCTTGCCAAGTGGGCGTAGGAGATCCGTCCAATGATGGACTTCCGTGGAAGTCAAGTTCAAGTCGGAAGGCTGAATCGCGTAGCATGCTAACGACGGCGGGGTATGTCTTACCAAGATAATAGTTATAACCTTAGTTGTGATATGAAAGACGAGGAGATTAATGAATAAGATGAGTCCGATTGCAAGTTAGAAGAAGTATAAGTTGGAACTTAGTGGTAACCTTATTGACAATGTAAGGCAAATACCTTGAACCCGAGCTCAATTTAAGGAAGATGAGGTAGAGAATGAATGCAGTTTTGAGGAAATCGGAATCACCTCTAGATTGTTGAACATTGTGTGAGGACTAAACCTCGGGCGACGGCTAAGAGACGGTAAGATTGTAGTTTAGAATGTTGGAGTACGTCCGCCTAGGGAGAAGGAGTAAGAGGGTAGGGACAGAGACTCTAATCTAGTGTGGCCCCGAGAACAGGTCCAGACAGACGAGTCACGGAGCCTTAATATATGCCAGAAACAAGGCCATAGGTTCGGATGTTGACCCCCACGTTGTAAGAAGAGTGGCGAAGTTTCAAATATTCGAGATCATAGCTAAAGTGCATGTGTGTGTTGCTTTCAAATGGGACGAAATCCAATGAAATGGTACGAGAGGACAGGAGATATCATGAAATTGTAAGTAGTATATCATGTGCGATATGAAATTCGATAAAGTATATCGAGATTACAGTTACTACAAAAAGAATTCAGTATGTATTGTAGGTAATTGTTGATATATATATATATATACAGATATCAGTTATGCTGTGAGTAGCTGGCCATGGGGTTACGGTCACACAGATTACAGGTTAGCTGCTAGGAAATATATACCCGGATCGTCTTGTAGGACCCCTCGCCAAAAGGGCGAGGTTAAGTGTGATTCACGTATGAAGCCATAGAAACTTTCTCGGTTCTCAATTTATTGAGTTAACAGGACTTTTATATGCTTGTGTTTAGATCTAGGCTTGAAGCTCGCGGAGTTAGTATCTGGAGTCGGGGAGGTTGGTGATACGGGTGCGGTTAGACGGTCCTAGCTAGGCTGGCGCTGTGTGCGAGCATCTAAAGATCGGTAACATTATCGCATGTGCCGAACCAGAATTAGAGACCGAATAGGCATACTTCGGAGGTTAGCAATACGAAATTTTCCGGTACATGTTAAAGCGGTCGTACATCGTTTTCCCCGGCCTTGCAGTGAGTCGGCCTTAGTCAACCTACTTGGTTATTATGTGGAACACCCGCCCAAGTCAGCCATCCGTCCTAGTCAGGACAAAACCGTGAGTACCCCAAGAAAGAGGTCCACATCGGTAGTCGTGTGGTTAATTACCCCGGTTTGGTTCTCGTAAGATATTCGAGATACGAGTCCTAGGAGAGGCCGGTCTTTGCGAGTTGCTCATAAGACCAAGAATTTCCCCAGAGACAACGAGTATAGATCCGAGTGGATATGAACCGGCATAAGGAAATTGGTAGTACTTTGCTAGCACAGAGTATTAACTAAGACAAGGAGATCGGTAGGGTCCCTATGAAGATCCAAGGATGGATCGCTTGAGAGTAAATCGGACTAAGCACAACTCTGATTGTTCAATTAGAACAAAACAGTTAGTGTCCACAACCCCATAGTTATCCGTGAGTTACGGATAATCAGTAGGACATTTTAAGTAGACTACGCGGCATTCGGGTCATTCAACCCGGCTATTCCGGTTGCAGGTTATTAAGTAGAGTATTAGAGATCATGATCATTATCGGGATCACTACGATCGAATCTGTGGTACATGGTGTGCAAATAGTCATTCAGGTTATCCCGGTAACAAGTAGCCTTAGCATGCGGCCGAGAAGGCCGAGATAAACTTTGCTACACATTGGAGTGCACAGCGATTTCTCGGCATAATAAGCGGTATGACCGTCAATTATACGCAAATTCTAAATGTAGATAATGTATCAATCAAGAAGAGCCAATGTAGTAACAAGCGCCCTTAGCCATAAATCTGTGGGAGTTTGGCGTGTGCCTTAGCCGAACAGCGGGAATTAGCGATACACCAATTAGTCGAGTTTAGCGTTCGTGCTTGAACCGAGAGGACAACGGGCGGTGACCAGAACACCTTGATGTAAATCCATGGTTGTGGAGGTAAAAGAACGGTAATACGAAGATCTAACACATTGGTTAGGATAGAATTCAGCAAGGAAAAGCACCGATTTTGGTGGCGAGGATGAAGTCTTTTGCGATGTGAGTCGCCTTTGTGTTCGAATGTTCAGGCTCCGCTAGCAGTTATGAGTGAGTACATTACGCCGCTATTCTCTCCCACACCCAGGCGCAACAAAAATGTACCACATTCTCAGGAGATCTCTTTGGTGGCGGTATGAAAAGGGAAATAGCACAGAGATTTGTATCCCGGTGTTCTGCTTGCCAACAAGTAGCGGGTGCAGAAACCAGGAGGATTATTTCGGGACATAGTTGTGCCTCTGGAAATGGGAAGCAATAAACATGGACTTTGTAGCGAAATTTACATACCGGGCATAGACATGATTCCATTAGGAGGTAATGGTGTGGTGTGAAATCAGCATTTCCTTCCGGTAAGCTACTTTCTCTGCCAAGATTACGCTGAATTGTATATCAAAGAAATAGTTAGATTACATGGTGTTCAGGTATCATATCTCTGATAGGAGCACAATTTACAGCTAGATTTTGAGTCATTTTTAGAGAGAATGCGAGGCACAGATTAATTTGAGCACGGCATTCCACCCTCGGACGAGATGGACGGAGTTGAACGCACTATTCGGACGCTCGAGATATGCTATGGGCGTGTGTGCTAGATTTTGGAGAGTACTTATTTGGGACGAGCATCTACCACTAGTGAGTTTGCTTATAATAACTATCACTCGGCTATCCAGATGGCGCCCTTTGAGGCTTGTATGGGAGAAATGAGATCGCCATTTGGCTGGTTTGAAGTAGGAGAGTCGGCGCGATTGGGCCAGACATCATTCCAACGGTCGAGGAGGAGAAGGTAAAAACATCGGACAACGCCTGCGGGCACTTGCAGAGTCACCGAGAAATCATATGTGATGTGCGGCACAGAGACTTGGGTGGATGTGAATGGCGGGTATTTAAGGTATCTCCGGTAGAGAAAGGGTGATGATGGTCGGTAAAGAGGTAAGCTCGGTCCAAGGTTCGTTGGGCCTTGTCGGATTCGTCGAAGGATAGGCCGTGGCATATGAGTTGAACTTGCCTCGAATTAGAATCCGTTCATCCAGTTTTCACGTATCTATGCTAAGGAAATGCATGGAGACCCATCAGGCTTGATCTAGTCAGGGATGTCGAGATTCTGAAAAGAGCTAGCCTATGAAAGAGGTTCTAGTAGCTATCTTGGACAGAATGATTTGTAGATTTTAGGGCCAAAGATATTGCGTGTTTGTCCAGGTCTTTGTGGCGTAACAAGAACTGAGAGGAGATGACTTGGGGAGCGAGGAAGATGAAAACCAGATATCCTCCTTATTTCAAGCCTAGTCGATCAAGAGGTATGTTAGTATTATTTATTTTATGCGAGTGCCTTATAGTATATGTATAAATGAGATGCTCGATTTCAATCTTTCATGTGATGAATACTATAATATTATTAACCGCCATGTTGGACTTTTCTGCATTTCGGGTTTTGGGATAGTTCCATATTACGGGAAACTTCTGCCAAAATTTTTCTAGAAATAAGTTGAGTAAGTTGGGAATTCCTATAGATAGAAGTTTACATTCGAGGACGAATGTTCTTAGAGGAGAATGTTACACCCCATAAATTCTTGAAATGTAGATGACCTATTGCATATTGGTTAAGAGTTGTAGAGTGCAATACATGCTAGAAAAAGCTGGCAAATATCGGACAAGCGCCAAGTCGGCGCGTCGCAAGAAAAATGCGACTTATAAATCGCATTCCATGAATCACGACTTATAGGTCCCAACTATATAAGCCCTCTCTTTAGTTTTAAAGTTACATTTCATATAATTTCCAGTAAGTTCGAGGGAAAATAGAGGGAGACGAGGTTTCTTGATAATTTCCTTCCGATTACGGTATCAAACACAATCCAAACTCGAATTAATCTGAGATACCGGTATTTAGCAGCAGAGCATTCCTACGTATTTAGTTTCATGAAATTCGGCCGGAAAATTGTCATTGCTACCGAGCTAAGGTAAGTGGAATTGCTCCAAATTATTGTTAATATACTCTAGCCTTGTAAAATGAGTATTTCTCCCTTACGGACTTTCGAGAAATGGCGAGTTTTGACCGTTTTTCGATAAGCCAAATTGGGCTATATATATATCAAAGGTCATGTTTTCTTCCGGAATATTAGTATGTTTAGTTCTAATGTGATATATATATGAATGCAGTTGGGAGAAATAGTAAAAGTGCGGCCGAACTACGCGGTTAGTCAGACTTCGAAGTGAAAGGTATGTAAGCTAATTCCTTCGTAAGTTAGTAATCCAGCATAGTAAATGGCGTGATGTGTAGAATAAAGAATTCGAAGTCGAGAATGGAGTCGATTATGAGTTTAGCAAGTGTGTTTTGAATCTATGGCATGTTTATAATGTTATATATATATAGAGAGAGAGAATAAAAGTTAGTGAAGCAATATTAGATAGTCAGATGATATCTCAGTTACAGTATAGCTAGACAGTCAGATAATATCTCAATTACGGTGCAGACAGTCGAGATGATATCTCAAATATAGTATAGCTTCATTATGAGAATCGGTATAACACGAAAGATTAGAATGAGAAATCGGAATATCGAGATAGTATTTTCAGTTTAAACATGCTTATATGTGATTATTGTTTGTTGAGACCTGTTTGTGTTATGAGGGCTGCCCTTTAGGCGTCTCACCGCCCAGGGTTGTAGCGTGTCGACCCACCGTGAGGGAGTGGGGATATGTCACTCCAAGGAGTGGCATGCGATCCATGATAGGATAAAGATGGGATGGGCATTCCCATATCAGGCTAATCAGCATAACAGTATAGCTTACCCTATTGTGCGCTTGCGACCAGGGACAGATTACAGATACGAGACACATTTACAGTTTATAGATTACGATCACGGGGAGTCCTCACGGGCTCGAGACATAGTTATTTATATCGAGGCCATGGCGAGCTGGAGACCTAGGGGGCCGGTAGAGGTGCTCGTAGTTAGTAGACGAGTGGAGTGATTTATTTTTGGATGGTTTTGATCGGGTAGGGAGTATATAGATTGTTTGTTGATTTGGCACGTTCTGGCTTATGGGGGCTAGTATTGGTCCTTGCTTGTTATATATATATGTATATATATGTTGTTATTAGCTGTAGGCAGTCACCACGTTGACAGGTATGCTTCTGCTTATTCTCAGTACAGCAAAGCTTTGTTTCAGATTCTGTCCAGTTCAGACAGTTTCAGATATCTTCTACTGTTCAGAGTTTCTAGTTATGTTGTTTATATTCGGTTATGATCGGTTAGCTTTTCATACTCGTGCAGTGGTACTGACCCGTTTAGTGTGCATTACTTGCACATGAAAGTACTCATAGGCAGAGGCCGATCCTCGTTATTCCAGCCAGCTCATAGAGTCATCAGCTCTGTCATCAGACTTGATATTGGAAGGTGTGGATTCATTTTTCTTTTGTTGTATAATACGGGTAGGTCGGGCCTGTCCCGACCATGCTTATCATTATTCTTAGGTCTTGCAGATTGTGTATATATATCTCCCTGTGGTTGCTTAGTTGTGCGGTCGTGTGGGACCGTATGTTTGTTAGCTGTTTGAGAAGTGTTGTTGATTGTGTTGTCCTTGTGGGGCCGTATCGAGATAGTAGTGGTGACCTTCTTAGGTCACGTAGATGTTCGATATTCATTATATTGAGTTAGAGATAACTGAAGCCGGCATAGTGGCCTTGTCGGCCCGCATAGGTTTCCCTATATGAGAATGATTCTGGTTAGGCGTGTTACGATACGGTGGCTGCTAGGCCCACTCGTTAGGGCGTATTCTGCCGATTATATAGCCGTTGATTCCATGAATCTGAGTTAGAGCAGCCAGTACACGAGATGTGCTTAGGCACATTAGTCTAACCCGATCCAATGAGTCCTAATAGGGCACCGGAGTGCTAGTCATACCCCCCAGGCGTGGCGTGACATCTTTGCTACAAAACCATGTGGTAAGAACACAAAATCATAAATCATACAAGTATATGTAGAATTGGCCAAAGCTTTATCATCTTGAAATACTCAATTCATATCGAAAACATTATTATAAACATGGGTAGCTTGAAAACATGCTTTTCATCATAATATCTCATCATCATCTTACATTCATCACAAATCTTATCTTTCATGAGCTTTTTATCAATGGGTTCTTTAATTCATAAAGAGAAGACATAATTTTTAATTGAATTTAATTGAAAACATTATAAAACTTGTCCATGCTTCATAATTCAATGGTAGAAACATATTTAAATCATACCCATGTGAAGGATTAGGAACTTCATGCATTGGGTTAAAACCCCACAGATTAGACATAGAACATTCATGATTTAGAGAGGGATTATGCATAGGTGTGAAAGGAATCACCCATTCATAACCCAACATACTTTTTGGTAGATGATTCTTACACTTCTTTGATAGCCCAAGAAGAAATTGAAGAGGAATTGAGGAACACTAGGCTTGATCACCCTCTCTTACCTTCTACCTTGCATGCATGAATGTAAATCGCCTAAAATGAACTTAACCCCTTTAAAAGTCATCATTCATAACTCAAAATGTCGTAGTTTAGGCCTTAGGATCTTAGGAATTATGGAAAATTCCTTACTAAACTCATAGAAAATAACTGCCATATGGTCCCAAAGAGGGACCTAACGACTCGTCCTCTATGGCCACAACTCGTGCTTTGATCCGTGAAGTATACTACTCATCAGGTCTCCTAGCTCATAATGGAAGAATTCATGACTCATTACTGGGTGACCATGACTCGTGGTCACCACTCGTTATGTACACTGCCTCAATACCAAGAATTCTCTAGTTAGCTGACCAAGACCCTCCCTATGAATCGTGGTGACTGACCCCGACTTGTAGGGTCCTCCCATCAAGTACGTTATCTCTCTTCCTTTTCTCTTCTTACTCACCACCCCATGACTAACGTAACGACTCATGGGGCATGACCATAAGTCGTGGTCACGCTCGTGGGGATCCTATTTCTCAAATTGCAACTCATCACCTAGTCCTCCCCACAAGTCACATCACGACTCGTGGGATGCTCTCACGGGTCTCCTCACGACTCATTTTGTGTCTGATGCCAGATTTTTAGTTTTTCTCCATTTTAACTCTCAGGTCTGATCTTTGGGCTTCTGGGGAATAACAACACCAAACTTCTATCTCTCTTTGCTCTTTGTTCTTAATCTCATTCGGTATGTGTGTCCTACCTTGATTTTGTTTATTGGTTAAGGATGTTAATATATTTGAGTATGCTAAGTTAGAAATTTCCCCACTCATGTTTCCCCATTACTCTATTTTTATGATATTCATTGATTGTATATTTTTCATATTGTGGGTATGTGGGGGTATTGATAAAATGCTGAATGTTAATGGGGGTATCATCTATGGTAAAAAGCTTTGTTTTCTATATGCTTGATTTTAGTTGGGGGTGAAGTCTGAGTATCCCCAAGTGCTTAAAATTTATTATTGTCCGATGATAGATAAAGTGACATCTTTCTTAAGAGTAATTTGTCATTTTTCTTGTGCTTTTTTCATATTGGGTGAGTAATCAATGAATGTGAAAGATTTTTTCTTGACTAAGTTTGGGGGTGAAATGCACTGAACTGATTTCACCGGAGAACCGCCAGTCAGGCCCGACAAAACGCCGAATGAAGCACCGATTGAGGTATAAGGCTTCAGGCCACTGCCTCAGACCTACATTTCATCGATGCTCTGCGGGTCAAGACCAGCAAAATGCCAGTGTGGCACCGAATGACCTTGTCTCCCCCAAACCACTGTATAAGATCAGCAAATAACCGGTGCCTCGCAGGTCTTCACCTATGTTCCTTTGGTATTCCGCTGGTGCTACCAGCACTTAACCTCTGAACCCTTCAATTTATTTGTCATCCAATTTTTGCAATGTCTTCCCTTAGCTTAGAGAAAATGTTTGTTTTTACTTTTCATTAAAAAATACAAAAAGAAATATTATTCTGTGGAACTAACATGGGTTTGCAGATTATGACTTCCTCTAGACAACCAAGCAAAGGAAAGGCTCGACCTCATCTAAAAGCAAAGGAAAGGGTAAATCAAGGGCGACCCCATCCCCCAACACTAAAGAAGCTATTATCTTTTGCATGCCTGACATAGAGGGACACTATGCTATTTGCAAGGGGCGCTCTATCACGGTAGAGAAGTGACTCTACTTGGTGTGGCCTCAGGGTGTCTTCCCCAACATCACATCATAATTCACTTATAGCCAATGGCATGTCTTTGCTGCCAGACTTCTACAATAGCCTAGTGCCCAAGTTCTATGTATCACACTAGGCTAGGCAAGAGAGCATACATCGTAGAGGCAAAGTTGACGAATTCCCCTACCTTTCTTCAATTATGGTAAAGGGTGTAGAAGTTGACATCACATCAGTGGCCATCAATTCTTTGTTTTAGAAGGACGAGATTGACCCCAAAATGGAGTATTCAGCCAGAATGGCCAACAAAGAGAATCAGTTCAGTTGGATTATGGCTACCATTGTCGCTGACACACCTTTCTGGGCTTCCATGGGTGGCGAGATCTCTCGGCATGATTTAAAGTTTGAAGCCAATTATTGCTTGATTTTATTTGTGGCGGCATCATGCCCTCAAATAATGAGCAGAGGGTAAATTTGGAGGCGGCCATCCTCATCAATTGCATCATGAGAGGGGTACCCATATACTTTGGGGAAATAGTGGCCATTCAGATGAAGAGAAAGGCAAGGCAAGCTGGAACATCAATTCCCTATGTTGTGCTCATATCCCAATTTTTCCTCCGAGCAGGACTACCACTTTTCCCTAATGAGGCCCCCAGCCCTGCTACTAGTGTGATCACTGTGGATAGAAAAAGGGACGTGAATACTCCTAAGAGAAAGTAGAAGCGGCTGCAAGCCTTTGAGGTCCCTGAGGAGTCTACCTCCCATAGTTTAAAGTAGGCCCCCATGGCTCTCGATCTCAACATGCCACAACCTGAGGCATCGGGCCAGGCTTTTGGAGAAATTCCTTCTAGGAGAACCTAACCTCCTCCCACATCTTCTCAGCCAAGTAGCCTCCACAAGCTCTCGAAGATGACACACTCCCATGAGAGCCAGCTTCAGAAATTGGCTAAAAGTCTCCCTACCCTGATTGCCAAAACGGTAAAAAAGGAGATGAAGTTGATGTATGATAGCTTGAGCAAGTTATGCTCTCGTGTGGATGTTGTGGAGGAGGCTGTCACTTCTCTCTGACTAAAGTAAAGGAATGGAAAGGTCGAACGTCAATAGAGATGCCAGACATGGGTGCGTTTGACACAGCTATAGCTTCCCCTTCTACAGTCCGAGGCCCCATAGACGACTTGTTCGAGGACTTCGGGGATGATGAGGCGGATCTAGGAGATGATAGTCATGGTGGAGATGCTGAGGCCGAGGATGATGATGATGATAATGAGTGACTACTTCAGGGAATTCTTACCCTCACTTGTTTTGTATGCATACATTGGGGACAATGTATTGTTTTAGTTTGGTGTGGGATGAGTGTATCTCTTTTTTGGTCATTGTTATTGATGTTGATTTTTCCCTTGTTGGGATATTATTTTAAATTGTGATGGTTCTTGAGCCTTTGTCAGGCTATTATTGATTATGATTGATGTTGCCCTTGTGGCGCTGTTGTTTTGATAATTGTTGATTAGTTCTTGAGCCTTTGTTGGGCTCGGGATGGAGGAATTGAAAAAAGAAGTTTCTTGAATTGTTAATGCATATGATTGGGTCCTTGTTTAAATTGTCAAATGTTTCATGACCCAAGTTTGATTTTTTCCATTGTAAATAGTACCTAGTGAATAAAACTCCGAGGGTTTTCTTTATACCACCGTTCTTTTCCAAGAAGCAATTTCTTCTTCTTTTCTTTTTCTATTTTCGAAACGGGTGACATTCAAAGATTATAAGACTACTTTCTTAAGGAAAAATTTCATGTTTTGGAGTCTTGTTGAAATCATTTTTGAGAGGTACCACCAAAAAAAATTGTGTGTGGCATGAAAAAAATGAATTTTGAAGAAATAGGGCATTTGAAATGGAAAATGTAGCACTCTCTTGTCATATAGCGCACATTCCTTGTTTGGCTTGTTGATTCACATGCTCAATTGTCTTAAAATCGTAAGCTGATTATGTTAATGTATTGTGTGAACTCCTTGGAGTGTGATTCCTTGTGTGGTGAGGCTGATTGAATGATTCCCATGCATACATGTTTGTCTAGAACTTGCCCTAAGTGTGATTCAAAGCGAAATCCTAAAGGTGTCTGTACTTAGAACATGATTTTAGGCTTTCTATTGCTAGTTGCTTCACCCAAAATGACCTCCTTAAACATCTTCATTTGCTTACCAATGCTGAGCCTTTGACCCTTTTTATTGGAAACCACATTACAAGCCTAATGACCCTTTTTAATCCCCTTATTTAGCACTCATCCTCCCTAGTTACTAAGTGGTGAAAGAATGAAAATTGGGGTTTCAAGCCCCATAAATAGGGAGAGACAAGGAAATGTGTGGAAATGAGGCAAAATCCTAAGTTTGGGGGTTCACAAGAAAAGGGAGAAATGTGATAGTTGCATTGTGAGATAGCACCAAATTGTGATTAAAATGAATGAATTGGTTGGTTGAAAAACCGTGAATCACTAAAAAAAGAAAAAATAGTGAAAGGTGTTACCTCTTGCTTAGATGAGGTGGAATGTGGAATCCAAAAGTGTTATAAGGGTGGCTCTTGTTAAACAAAAGATGAAGTTGATGAGCAAAGAGAGATAAGGTGGAATGATCTCAATAGTGTGATGAGATGTTAAAAATATTCTCAAAAAGGCATTAGGGAGGTTCTAACCACTAAAACTCATTTTTTATCCTACCTTTATCCCTAGTCTTTATTATGAGCCTCAAGTCTAATTGATTTTGAGTGTAGCAACTCTACATTAGTGGCGAGTTACATGAAGGGCAAGCCTATAGGTCAAGTTGTGTGCATGGAGAATTTCTTTATGATAGTGAGCATTATTCCCTTATTCTATAATCCCTTGTGTGTGTATTGCTTGATGATAACAAGGGATTCTCTCTTCTTGTGAGTGGCATCACCCCCTTAGAGAACATTCTTGCATTGGTGTGAAGAAGTGATTGGGACATTAGTGTTGTGAGCATCAAGGCAAACTTTGAATGTGAATGTGTAATGATTTGAGATGCTATGTGTGATTGTTTTGATAAACCATGCCCTTGTCTTGAAGAATGAGAACATTTGAGAATCATGCCTATTCATTATGGTTACCTCTTGAAACTTTTGCAACATATTTTAGGGAGTCTCTTCTTTTTTTCTTGAGTCGGTGAGCAATTTTTGGGTTGTCATAGGTTTAGTGGTCGTTGGTGCATAGACTCATATGGAATATCATGTTCTTTCACTTGCTCAGTTGTAAAGAATTGCATTACTTGAGGACAAGTAATGGTTTAAGTTTGGGGATTTGATGAGTTGGTAATTTACCAACTCATTAGGCTCTTATACATGAGTTTTTGTTTGGTTTTCAAGTCAATTAGATGGATTTTATGCTCTTTCTCTTTGATCTTTAAAGGTATTTAACTTGAGTAGAGAAAGCATGAAATGGATAAAAAAGCATAAAAATTGAGATAAGGATGGCGCTCCACCGGAGGACACCGATGAAATGCCGGTCAATCGCAGATACCTACTAGGCTGAAGAAGAATGGCTACCAGTGGACCACGGATCAGCATCGGTGATTCGCCGGTGCCAATGCTGAATTTATCTAGAATCCACTGGCACCCGGATGCGACATACCAGTGGACCGCGATAATATCACACCCCTAGTAATCTATCCTTTGGTCTACTCTTTATCCCTGTTTTTGTGAGTAAATTTGTAGTTCAATTGACAAATTGTGATTTCCCAAACTTTTACTTTATTGTTTTTGAGAAATTGATGCGAGTTACTTCAATTTGATAGACAACTTTTGCATGATCAACTATTATTTCCTATGGGATTCAACCCCGACACTTATTGGGTATATTTGTTTTGCCAACGATGAATTTGGACGTTATCACTCCACTAAACCTTCACTGAAGCTACTTCCTTATTTCTTAACTTCCGAACCTGACAATCAAAGATCTCAACCGAAACCTCCTCATAAGTGAGACTATCCTTCGCACCTATGCTCTCCACTGGAACAACTAAGGCTGGGTCACTAAGGCATTTCTTCATTAGAGATACATGGAAAACTGGATGTACCGAAGCCAACTCTGCTGGTAGCTCTAACTCATATACAACTTTGCCAACTCACCTCAGAATCCTATAAGGACCAATATATCGGGGACTAAGCTTCCCTTTCTTTCAAAACCTTATCACTCCTTTCATGGGATATACCATCAAAAACTACCAATCATCAACTTCAAACTCAAGCTCTCTCTGTCTAACATCCGCATAAGATTTGTGACAACTTTGAGTTGTTTTCAGCCTTTCCCTAATAAGTTGGACTTTCTCCATGGACTCATGAATTGAATCTATCCCTATCAACATAGCCTCACCTACTTCAAACCATTCGATAAGTGATCTACACCTTCTCCCATAAAGAGCCTCAAACTGAGCTATCTGAATGCTGGAGTGGTAACTGTTATTGTAAGCAAACTCGATGAGATGCAAGTGATCATACCAAATACCCTTGAAATCAATCACACATGCTCTCAACATGTCCTAAAGAGTCTGAATGATGCACTTAGCCTGACCATCGGTCTGCGGGTGAAAAGTCATGCTAAGCTTAACTTGAGTACCAAGTCTCTTCTAAAACGATCTCCAAAACTGTGAAGTAAAGTGAGTACTTCTATATGAGATGATGGACAAGGGAATTCCAAGAAACAAAACTAATTCCGAATGTACAATCCAGCATAATCCTCAACTGAATCGGTAGTTTTGACCGGTAGAAAATGTGTTGCTTTGGTCAACCTATCTACAACCACCCATATAGAGTCATACTATCGGCGTATTCGAGGAAACCTTATGATGAAGTCCATATTGATCTCTTCCCACTTCCAAGTATGGATACTAATGTCTTGTAACATACCTCCAGGTCTTTGATGCTCAACTTTCACTTGTTGACAATTCGGATACTTATCCGCAAACTCCGCTATGTCCTTTTTCATGCCATTCCAACAATAGACCTTCCGTAGGATGGTATATCTTGGTGGCACCTGGATGGATAGAATTCCGAGAACCTTGATCCTCATGCAACATTCGTTCTCTTATATCAACACCTGAAACACATAAACGATCTTGATAACGAAGTACACCATCTCCCCCTTGGAAGAAGACCTCCACCTTCTGATTCTAAACCACTTCCTTCAACTTCACTAGGATAGGGTTTTCATCTTACCTATCCATTACCTCAGTCACCAATGAAGATTCTAACCCATTCTAAATAATGACACCACCATCTATCGAATCAACAAGGCGAACCCCTAAACGAGCAAGCCGATGCACATCCTTCACCAATTCCTTCCTTCCATCCTCAATGTGAGACACACTCTCCATGGACAACCTACTAAGAGCATCCACCACTACATTGTCCTTGTCCGGATGATACAAGATACTCATTTCATAGTCCTTGAGAATCTCTAGCCACCACCTTTGTCACAAATTCAGTTCCTTTTTAGTGAACACATACTGAAGCCTCGTATGGTCCGTGAACACATCCATATGCACCCCATACAAGTAGTGCCTCCAAATTTTCAATGCAAACACCACGACTTCCAACTCTAAGTCATGCATTCGTAATTCTTGTCATGATTCTTAAGTTGTCTAGAGGCATACACAATGACCTTACCATGCTGCATCACCACACAACAAACACCAACCTTAGAGACATCACAATACGAAACCATATGTGCCCTTTGGTAGGGTCAATACTGGGGCTAACTGAGTCGAGTCTTTAACTCCTTAAAACACTTCTCACAAGCATCCGACCACTAAAATTTGACCTTCTTCTGGGTTAACTTAGTCAACGGTGTTGCAGTGGATGAAAATCCCCCAACAAATCTCCTGTAGTAGCCAGCTAAACCCAAGAAGCTCTTGATATCCAAATGAATAACTGGTCTAGGCCAATTCTTCACCGCCTCTATCTTTTGAGAGTCTACTTGCACACCCTCGCTAGACACCACATGGACCAAAAATGCTACTGAGTTCAACCAAAAGTCACACTTGCTGAATTTAGCAAATAGTTGACGATCCTTGAGAGTTTGTAGCATAATCCTCAAATGAGTGGCATGCTCCTCCTCGCTCCAAGAGTATATGAGAATATCATCTATGAAGACAATCACGAACATGTACAAATGCACCTTGAATACCCTATTCATCAAGTCCATAAAAGATGCAGGAGCATTCGTTAGTCCAAAAGTCAACTCCTTTAGCTTGGCTGGGACCATTCTATGAGGGGGAACGGATATAGGTTGCATATCAGGGATAAGGTCGATACCAAAGTCAATCTCTCGCTCGGGAGGGACTCTTGGTAGATCATTAGGAAACACCTCTAGATACTCACAAACTATAGGAACTGACAGAAAAGGGTCACATGCTTTAGAAATATCTTCCTGGCCTTGAGAAAGGAAACAAAGTGACCTACAGTCACAACCGAACTACCTTTCCATTCAAGGACTGCCTCACCCATAAATCAAAACACTACCATACGGGTTCTACAATTGACTAAGGCATAATATGCATGTAACCAATTGATACTAAATATAACATCAAAATTGGTCATATCTAACTCCACTAAATCGGTTGAGGTGACTTTCTAAAGGGTTGTGAGAGGGAATTTTTGTACACCTGTCGAGTTATAACTGAGTCACCGACTGGAGTAGAGACTGAGAATGGTTCTAATAGGATTTTGAAACTGACCCCAAAACTAATAGACACATAATGAGTCACAAAAGATAAGGTAGCCCTTGTATCTAACAATGCATACACATCAAGATGGAATACGCATAACATACCAGTAACAACATCGGGCGAAGTCTCCTGCTCTTAACGAGATGATAGTGCATAAAATCTGTTCTGATGCTGACCGCCAGCTGTACTAGTGGATGCACCCTGCTGAGCTGAGCATGCTAGTGGAGCTGCTGAGTTGGTGGCTGGGTTATGGCCTGTACTATGGCCCTGTCTGGTTGAAGGGTAGTTTCTAAGCAGATATCCGAGATTCCCACACCCGAAACACACTCCTGAACCCGCTAAACACTCTCCGGTATGCCTCCTATCACACCTTCTACGAACTACAATGTTAGGCTCTCCTGACATTTTTCACATACCTCTAGAGCCTGATGCTCTACCCCTCTAATCATGCCTAGGTCTGGACAACACACTGACTGATAATGGCGTTGGCGCTAACGATCTCTAGTGGGATTGATGGAGATGTCCTCCATCATACCTCTGATGGGACTGTCCATAATTCCTTGTACAAGCCCTCTTGGCCTCTCTCTCCTTCTCCTTCATCTGATCCACCTCTATCTTCTGGGCGTATATAACCAACCTCAAGAAATCCAGGTCACTATTCATCATAACTGTCCTGCACTCCTTGACCAGCAAATCTGCTACTCTATTCACAAACCTTCTCATACGAGCCCTCTGATCCGCAACCATCTCCGGCGCATACTTAGACAACCGGGTAAACTCCAAGGCATACTCTTGGACAGTCTTGTGGTGCTGCTTCAAGTTGACGAACTCCACCACTTTCGCCTCCCTCAACTCTCTAGGGAAGAACCTATCCAAGAAGGCAGTCACAAACTTATCCGAACTCATGGGAACTGCTCCCACTACTCTACCATCCTTCCACTGGCAGTACTATATATAAGCAAGCCCCTTCAGCTGATAGGAGGCTAAGCCAGTAGTCTCCTCCCTGATCACCCCTATAATTTGAGTGATCTTCTACACCTCCTCAATAAACTCATGCAGATCCTCATCCACCTTTGACCCCAGAAACTCCGACGGGTTCATCCTGAGAAAGTCTCAAACCCTAGCTGCTACTGTGTTCCCGTTCTGAGGAATATGGGCCACTGCTTGCTAGTTGACCTGAGTGGTCATGGCCTGTGCCAATATCTTAAATGTTTCTCTAAACTCAGCATAAGATCTGTTGGTCCTGGCGGGGCTTGTTGACGCCCATCTCCATTGCCGTTATCATGTCCATTTCCATTGCCATTCCTTCTATCATTCACTTGTTATGGAGGTATATTTTTGTAAATGCGTTGTAATGATCTGCATGTCGTTACAAGAGAAACGGACTTAGGACTCTTGAAAACGGCAAAAATTTGAGGAGAATTGATGTGAGTTGAGCTAAGTGTTAAAAGATGGCTTTTGGATGAGCTACTGGTTTCAGGGGACCATTGCAGCGGTAGATTTCCTGCTGCAGTGAGACTGTGGTAATGGTCAGAGTCCCGCCATTGTGGATCGGGGAATTAATCATTGGATCCACTATAGAGGTTTCCTGAATAATATAGTAGGTCTGCAGAAATGTGACTGCTATCGCAGACGATGGGAATTAGAAAGTGAATTTAAGTGGGATTTATGGGGTTATACCCTATTATTTTTAAAACACAAAGGTTGAAGGTTTGTACGTGATTTCTCGCCCCATAGTTGTTGAACTTCCCCAAGGTAAGTCTCTATCCAATCCCTTCCCCCATTCAATTTCTCAACACCCTAGGATTGTAGGGTAGCTTTTAATGGTGTTTTCTAATGCTAAGAAACCCTAGGTTGATAGACTAGGGCTAGATCATGGGTTTAATGGGGTGGTTTGATTAGAAGTTTGAGGAGTATTGATCATTCCCCGAGGTTTACTTGCTTGCGAATGTGTGTTACTATGGAATTGAGACCAAGAACTAGGTGGAATTGGGGTTTTACTTTTGAAAGTGCCCTGAAGGGAAGGCTAAGACCCTTATTTGAAGAGTAAATAGTGAAAATACTCTATATTGTTGTTGTAGATTTCTAACTTTCTGAGGCATTGAGAAAGGGCAAGGCTCCTACGGAGTAGCTGACTTTCGTACCTAAAAATTGAGGTAGGTTATGGTTTAAGGGAAATAGTCCCTATTTAATGGCATATATGTTTGTTGCAATGATGATATATGATTGGTCTACAGACATTACCTGTTATGAATCTTTACTATTGAATGAACTGTAGAAGTAATGTAGATATGATGTGGTATGTGAACTTTTATGAAATTTTGTGTTGAATGGTTAAGTGAAGTTCCTTTGCTTTGTTATTGAGATGTTTGATGGTTTGTATTTATGCGAGCAAAGGAGTAGATTGTAAACTCTTGAGTGTTTAAAGAATTCACCCTATATATTCAATTGAACAAGAATGGTTAAGGATAGTAATTATATCCTAAAATGAAAGGCTCATACCCGAGGGGAGCATCCAGGAGAGCAATATTGGTTTAGTGGTTAGTGTCCAAGGGGAACATCCGGACGAGCATATGAGTGGGAGCAGGTACCGCGCTAGTACAGTACATGAATTTCTAGAGTCTCCCGTAGATCATAACTGGAAGGGCAGAAATAAGACCCTCTAGCATATGTGTATGGTGATATGGCAGAGGCGTGTGCCCAACATGTCGTCGTTTGTTCTATTTTATGATGTGAGTATAACTTGTGAAAGTTTTAGAATGAGTATGTGCTACATGGTTGAGTGGAATTGAGGATCCTGTAATTGTCATTGAAACAAGGAGAGTGGAAAAGATCCTATTTGTTATACGGATTAATGATTATGGATGTCAAGTTGATCCTTTTTGTGATGAAATTCTTTAAACTGCATGTTATGATAAGTTATTATTAATTTATGTAAAAACTTGTGTTGTATCTGAATGAAATATAGAATATGTGAATTGCTAAAAATTGTGAACTGATGAAGGTGCAGCTAAGTCGAGCTACTACCTCGAGCAGTGCCACTGTAGCGGAACTTATTCCGCTCCGGCGAGACTGCTGTAGTGGTCAAGTGACCGCTATAGCGAAAGGCCCAATCCAGTGAGCAGGCTAGTTTTCACCTGTGTAGAGCTAGTGTACTTGGAATGTTACTGTACTTATGTATGATTTTCTAGACTGGTTTTATATTGTTGCTGCCATTTGCATATGTTATTATGTAAGGTCGGTCGATGATGACTACTAGTACTATGTTTTGTATTGACCCTACTCCTGCACTTCTTTTCTGAGTGCAGAATACGATCTAGGAAGCTCCTCTCATCCCCACCTATAAACAGCAGCAGTTCCTCTGAAAGGTGAGCGACGCAGATGTCACAACCCAAACATAGGTTCGAACTAAGACACGTAACCCAAAACCACAAATTCCCCAAGTCGACCCATGGCATGAACATGATAGCTATAGAGCAATATATCAAGCATAATCTAATACTTATAAACTAAACATTGGTTCAAACCTACTGAAAACATAATATCATACATCATAATCATGCATAACTGAATCATGGGGGATAATGGGAGACTCGTTATGTAAACGACACCATCATGATAGAGCTTACGCGATGCCCCAACTATCACACTTAAGTGGGCAGAGCCTTCCAAAACCTTGTCAGGGCTAAGGACGCTACTATGATATCGATATCAAGCTGAAGGCCCCTGGAGGGAGGGGAAAACTCTCTTGAAAGATCCCAATATATATAAACCTACATTGGCTCATAGTTCTGAGATCGGGGAACCTTGGAACCCCAAGCCTACTCAGTGCTAGACTCTACTCCCAAAACATGCATAGTGCTCCCATCGTTTTACAACAAAGTTGAAGTCATATTTACATGCATAGTCTAAATTTTGAACCTGGGGAGTCTTGACACTAAAACACATGATAAGCTAATCTTATTAGCCTTGGCTAAATCATGAAAACATACTTAACTTGAGTGGGCTTGCCCAGATCTTAAAATCATGCATACTTGTACTAGACTTCATAAGTAAAAATCATAGATTCATACATGGGTAATTAGCAAAAATTCAATCATACTATATATCTCCTCATAATTTAAATCATAAACTAGACTTTTTCATAAACTTGCATAATTGGGAAAAATCTTCTAAAATTGGAACTCATGAATTTATAATCAAAATAGATATAAAATCTTCTCATGAATCTTAAAACATGCTTTGAAACATGAAGGGAATTGACCCATATATAATTCATAGAGAATTTCATAAAATTAGGATAAAACCCCATAAGATCATAAACTTGATTTAAACTTGAATTCATGAACTTGAGGAAAAATATGGGCATGAGAGTGAAAGGACTCTCATTCATAGCCCTACATACCTGGGTAAATTGATTCTCAACTTGGCTTTGAAAGCCCAAGAGATTTGGAGGAGAGTTTGAGGATTCTAGGCTTGAAATTCAATAAAAAAAATTCTAATCTTGCATGCATGGGAGGGGAAGGTTTTAGAATAGGTTAAACTCCCTTAATACACTTCTTTTAGGGATTAAAATGACATAGTGTAGGAGTTAAAAACATGGGAGATTACAAAATTGCCCCTGAGAATCAGGCAAAATTTCCACAACTAGGAAATCCGATGGTACCGTGACAGGCCATCACACTCCCGACAGTCCATCATTCATGTCGTCAACTTAAACTAGTGAGGTCAGCCAAAAAAAATTCTCCTTCTGATAGTACAAATCATGGGTCTTCATGACTCCAACGGTCCGTCAGGTCTGTCGTCACCCCCGAGTCCAAAAATTTTCTTCCGATGGCTCAATCGGCTGTCCATCACTGCTCTAACAGTCGTCACTAGCACTGTCAGGTACGTGATGGGTCATCAGCCATGTAGTCAAACCTGAACATCACCAGTGATGGTCCGTTGCCTTCCTAACGATAGTTGCTTGCGGGCTGTCAGTGGCATGACAGTCCGTCAGTAACGCTGCACTCCTTGCACCAGACCTGCAATTTTAGTTATTCTCCTTCATCAAGCTATTCTGAAGTCTGAGGTGCTACAATATCTCCACTTGGGAACATTCATCCTCAAATGTTGGTTTAAACCTGATGGAGGGCTAAAAGAGGGAACTACAACTCTAAAATTGAGCAATTTTAACTAAAAACTAATGGAGAAACTGTCTCCGAACTGAAATACATGACTGAACTGAATTGAACTCAAGAAACATACATGCATATATGGACATGAAAGAAACTTGGAGACATGAAATCGACATGAGATTGAATAGAGTACTAGGGAGGAAATTGATACCTCAAGCGGGAACTAAGCCGGAAGGGAAAAGATATGGGTAACTAGCCTTCATATCTACTTCAGCTTCCCATATATCTCCCTCAACATGTTGATTCCTCCGCAACACCTTTACGGAAGATACTTCCTCATTACTCAACTTCCAAACCTGACGATCAAGGATCTCAACCGAAACCTCCTCATAGGTAAGACTATCCTTCACGCCTATATTCTCCACCAAAACAACTAAGGCTGGGTCACCGAGGCATTTCTTTAACAGAGATACATGACAAACTGAATGCACTGAAGCTAACTCTGAGGGAAACTCCAACTCATAGTCCACCTTGCCAACATGTCTCACAATCCTATATGGGCCAACATATCGGGTACTAAGTTTCCCTTTCTTTCTGAACCTCATCACTTCCTTCATGGGAGACGCCTTCAAAAACACCAAATCATCAACTTCAAACTCAAGTTCTCTCTGTCTAACATCTAGATAAGATTTATGATGACTTTAAGCTGTTTTTAGTCTTTCTCTAATAAGCTAAACCTTCTCCATGGCCTCATGAATAGAATCTGGCCCAATCAATGTAGCCTCACCTACCTCAAACCAACCAATAGGTGACCTACACCTCTACCCGTGAAGAGCCTCAAATGGAGCCATCTAGATGCTAAATTGATAGTTGTTATTGTAAGCGAACTCGATGAGAAGTAAATGATCATCCAAAATACCTTTGAAATCAATAACGCATGCCCTCAACATATCCTCAAAGGTGTGAATGGTCCGCTCGACCTGACCAAGTCCCTTCTAAAATGATCTCCAAAACTGGGAGGTGAATTGAGTACCTCTATCTAAAATGATGGACAAGGGAACTCCATGCAACCGAACTAACTCCCAAATGTATAATCTAGCATAGTCCTCAGCTGAATCGGTAGTTTTGACCGATAGGAAATGAGCTGCCTTAGTCAACCTGTCTACAACCACCCAAATAGAGTCATACTGTTGGCGAGTGCGAGGAAACCCTATGATGAAGTCTGTATTGATATCTTCCCACTTCCAAGTGGGGATACATATATATTGTAGAATACCTCCAAAGTCTCTGATGCTCCACTTTCACTTGTTGACGATTCGGACACTTAGCCACAAAACTCTGCTATGTCATTCTTCATGTCATTCCACCAATAGACTTCTCATAGGTCTCGGTATATCTTGGTGGCACTTTGATGTATAGAATATCAAAAACCATGGGTGTCATGCAATATCTATTCCCTCAAATTATCGGCACTCGGAACACATAAACGACCCTAATATCAAAGCACATTATCTCCCCCTTGGGAGAAGACATCCACTTTCTGATTTTTAACAGCTTCACTAAGAAAGGATCCTTGTCTTGCTTAGCCTTGACCTCAGTCACCATATAGGATTTTGACCATTCTGAACAATGACACCACCATCTGTTGAATCCACGAGGTGTACCCCTAATCGTCCAAGCTGATGCACATCCTTCACCACCTCTTTCCTTTCATCTTCCATATGAGAAATACTCTCCATGGATAGTCTGCTAAGGGAATCCGCCACTACATTGGCCTTTCCCCAATGATAAAGGACACTCATGTCATAGTCCTTGAGCAACTCTAACCCTCTTCTTTGTTGCAAATTAAAATCCTTCTAGGTGAACATGTACCGCAAGCTCTTGTGTCCGTAAACACATCCACATGGACCCCATACAAGTAGTGTCTCCAAATCTTTAATGTGAACACCACTGCTGCCAATTCCAGGTCATGAGTCAGGTAATTCTTCTCATGAGTCTTAAGCTTTCTAGAGGCATACGCAATGACCTTACCATGCTGAATTAACATACAACCAAGATCAACCATAGTGTCATCATAATACACAACAAATCCATCTATGCCTTCGGATAGGGTTAATACTGGGGTAGAAGTGAGTTGAGTCTTTAACTCCTGAAAACTTTTCTCACAGACATCCTACCACGAAAATTTGACTTTATTCTAGGTCAACTTAGTCAATGGTGATGCAATGGATGAAAATCCTTCAATGAACCTCCTGTAATAGCCAACTAAACTCAAGAAACTCTTGATATCCGAGGGACTAAGTGGTCTAGGACAATTCTTTACTGCCTCTATCTTTTGAGAGTCCACCTGCACACCCTCACTTGACACCACATGGCCCAAAAATGCTTCCTAATCCAACCAAAACTCACACTTGCTGAATTTAGAAAATAGTTGGTGATCCTTGAGAATCTGTAGCAAAATCCTCAAATGAGTGGCATGCTCCTCCTCGCTGCGATAGTATATGAGGATGAAGTCTATGAAGACAATCATGAACATGTCCAAATATGGCTTGAATACCCTATTCATCAGATCCATGAAAGCTGTAGGAGAATTCATTACTCCAAACAACATAACTACAAACTCGTAGTGACCATACCAAGTCCTGAAGGTTGTCTTCGAAATGTCAATCTCCCTAACTCTAAGTTGATGATACTCGGATCTGAGGTCTATCTTTAAGAAGCACTTGGCACCCTGGATTTGGTCAAACAGGTCATCAATTCTGGGGAGGGGATACTTCCTATTGATTGTAACCTTGTTCAATTGCAGGTAGTCAATGCACATATGAAAAGACCCATCCTTCTTTCGAACAAAGAGAACTGGTGCACCCCACAAGGACTTTCTAGGTCTGATGAATCCATCATCCAAGAGATCCTTCAACGATTCTTTCAACTCTTTTACATCAGTTGGAGCCATTTCGTAAGTAGGAATAGATATAGGTTGCGTATCGAGAAGAAGGTTAATACCGAAATTAATCTCCCTCTGGATACCCACACACTATAGGAGCTGACTAGAGAGATGGGGTTTTGGATATTTCATCCTTAACCCAAACTAGCTGGTACACACAACCCATGGAAATCATCTTTCTGGCCTTAAGGTAGGAAATAAAGCGACCTACAGGCACAGCTGAACTACCCTTCCATTCTAGGACTGGCTCACCTAAAAATCAAAACTCTACCGCATGGGTTCTACAATTTACTAAGGCATAACATGCATGAAACCAATCCATACCAAAGTTAAAATCAAAATCAGTCATGTCTAACTCTACTAGATTGGCTAAGGTGACTTTCTAGAGGACTGTGATAGGGCAATTTTTGTATACCATCGAGCTATAACTGAATCACCTACTGGAGTAGAGACTGAGAAGGGTTCTGATAGGATTTCGGGACTAACTCAGAAACTAATAGCAAAATAGGGCATCACAAAAGATAAAGTAGCCCATGGATCTAACAATGCATACACATCAAGATGAAATAGGCGTAACATACTAGTGACCATATCCGGGGAGACCTCCTGCTCCTAACGTGATGATAGGTCATAAAACCTATTCTGACGATGACCACCACCTGCATTAGTGGATGCACCCTACTAAGCTAAGCATGTTAGGGGAGCTACCGAACTGGTGGCTGGTTCATGACCCCTACTAGGACCCTATCTAGCTGAAGGGCAATCTCTGAGCATGTGTCTAGGATTCCCGCACCCAAAACATGCACCTGAACCTGCTAAGCACTCTCCGGTGTGCCTCCTACCACACCTACTGCAAATTGGGATGCTAGGCTCTACTGACATGCTCCCCTGATCTCGAGAGCCTGATGCCCGCCCCCTCTACTCATACCTAGATATGGATAGCACACTGGCTAATAATGGAACTAGGGTCGATGACCTCTGGTGGGATTGCTGACGATGTACACCGTCGGACCTCTGCTAGAAAAACCCAAAGCTACCTGTCCTAGCCCTCTTGGACTCTCTCTCCCTTACCTTCATATGATCCGCCTCAATCTGCTGGGAATATATCACTAATAAGGAGAAATAAAGATCACTATTTAGCATTGCAGTCCTACAATCCTTGACTAGAAAACCTTACACTCCATAGACAAATCTATTTATACAGGCTCTTTGATCAGCAACCATCTCCAGTGCATACTTGGACAGTCGGGTGAACTCCAAGGCGTACTCCTGTACAGTCATATTGTTCTGCCTCAAGTTGACGAACTCCATCACCTTTGCCTTCTTCAACTCCCTAGGGAAAAATCAATATAAGAAGGCAATCATGAACTTATCCCAACTCACGAGAACTATGCCCACAACTCTACCATCTCTCCGCTGATGGTACCAAATATAAGCAACCCCCTTCGATTGATAGGAGGCTAAGTATGTGCTATCTTCACCTATCACCCTATAATCTAGGTGATCTTCTGGATCTCCTCAAAAAACGCATGTGGTTCCTCATCCACTCTTGACCCAAGGAACTTAGGTGGGTTCATCCTGAGGAAATCTCGAACTCGAGCTACCGATGCATTCCTATTCTAAGGGACATGGGCCACCTGCTTATTGATTGACCTGAGCGATCAAAGCCTAATCCAACATATGGAATGCCACCCTAAAAATGGCATGAGAGACCTACTTTAGCAAAGGACCTACTAGTGTCGGCGGGTCCTGCTGATGCTCATTCCATTGCCATTTCCATGAACATTTCCATTTTCGTTCCTTCTTCCATTTAGACAGTGTGGAGGCATGATTCTGCAAATGTGCATAGCACGAGTTAGAAGGATAGAGAGATACTTCATTGCACGACATAGAGTATGAAAGAAGGGAAATTTCCTAAAACGTCTTGTAGCCTCTTCCTCATAAGTGTGGCGCACTTCACACCCATGAAAAATACTCTACTTAATGCAGCTTTCATACACCCAAGGACACTCTAAACCTTGGCTCTGATACCAAGTTTTTCATGACCCGAACATAGGTCTAGACCAAGACATAGAACCCAGAACCATGAATGCTCCTAAGTCGACCCATGGCATGAACATACAACTATAGAGTTGTATATAAAGCGTAATCTGATACTTAAACATAAATAAATGAAAGTCAGAATCATAAAAAGTCTAGCCAACGGTAATATTATAACAATGAGTCTGAAGCTGACTATACAAATCTATGTCTAAAAAGCCTCTACTAAATGACGAGATGCTAGGAAAAACCCCCAGCTATATTTACGTTAAAATAAACGAACATACTGACACTGAAATATAGATTCCCTTGGAGGATGAGGAATCACCCAAAGTAGGGTCTGAACTGGAGCGAGGGTAGGACTAACGGTGCGGTTGAGTCTGATCACTAGGACCTGTATCATGAAACAATATAGCATAGAGTATGAAGTCAATACTTGGAATATACTGACTATATAAGGTAAGTAAAACAGGCTGAGTAAGCATAAATGAAATCATGCACATAACATAAATCATAAGATCACGAGAGTAAGGACTGCATGCTGATTTCTGAAAACATGTATATACATAAATTGAATTTTATATTTGAATAGAATGACCCAAAGCTGAAAATAGAATCATCTGGCTAACCATAGCTGATTCATAAGTACAAGCTTATAAACTGAATATTGGGTCAAACCTACTGAAAACATAATATCATACATAATAATCATGCATAACTGAAATCATGGGGGACCATGGGAGACTCATTATGTAACTGACACCATCATGATAGAGCTTACGCGATGCCCCAACTATCATACTCTAGTGGGCGGAGCCGTCAAAAACTTTGTCAGGGCTAAGGATGCTAGCATGATATTGATATCAAGCTGAAGGCCCCTGGGGAGGGGAAACTCTCATGAGAGACCCCAATATATATAAACCTACATTGGCGCATAGTTCTGAGATCGGGGAAACCTTAGAACCCCAAGCCTACTCGGTGCTAGGCACTGCTCCCAAAACATGCATAGTTCTCCCATCATTTTCAACAAATCTGAAATCATATCTACATGAATAGTGTGCAATCTGAACCTGGGGAGTCTTGACTCCAAAACATATGATAAGATGATCTCATTAGCCTTTGCTAAATCATGAAAACATACTTAACTTGAGTGGGTTTGCCCAAATCTTAAAATCATAGATACTTATACGAGACTTCATAAGTCAAAATCATTGATTCATACATGGGTCATTTGCAAAAATTCAATCATACTAGATATCTCCTCATAATTGAAATCATATACTACACTTTTTCATGAACTTCCATAATTGGGAAGAATCTTCTAAAATTGGAACTCATGAATTAATAATCAAAATAGATATAAAATCTGCCCATGAATCTTAAAATATACTTTGAAACATGAAGGAAATTGACCCATAAGTAATTCATAGAGAATTTCATAAGATTAGGATAAAACCTCATAGGATCATAAACTTGATTTAAGACTTGAATTCATGAACTTGAGGAGAAATATAGGCATGAGAGCAAAATAAAACTCTCATTCATAGCCCTACATACTTGGGTAAACAGATTTTCAACTTTACATTAAAATCCCAAGAGATTTGGAGGAGAATTAGGAGATTCTAGGCTTGATCTTCAATGAAATTTTCTAATCTTGCATGCATGGGAGGGGAAGGGTTTAGGATAGGTTAAATTCCCCTAATGTACTTCTTCAAGGTCTTAAAACGATGTAGTATAGGAGTTAAAAGCATGGGAGATTACAAAATTTCCCTTGAGAATCAAGCAGAATTTCCACAACTGGGCACCCCAACTGTACCCGTGATGGGCCGTCACACTCCCGACAGTCTGTCCTTCATGTTTTCACCCTAAACAAGTGAGGTCGGCAAAAAAAATCCTCCTAACGGTACAGGTGATGGGCCGTCACAACTCTGATGGTCCGTCAGGTCTGTCGTCACCCCAGAGTCTACAAATTTTTCCTTTGACGGCTAAAGTGACGGTCTGTCGCTGCTCTGACGGGCTGTCACCCATACCGTCAAACCTGAACATCACCAGTGATGGTCCATCACCTTCCTGACGAACGTCGCTTGCGCCGTCAGTGGCATGACGATCTGTCAGTATCGCCGTCACTCCTTGCACTAGACCTACAATTTTAGTTATTCTCCTTCATCAAGCTATTCCAAGGTCCGAGATATTACAGTGGAATGGGCTGATTCAATCCTCCTTCGAATATGTCTTTCCTCCGTACATTACAGCTTCTATTTCTTTTTAGTTTACATATTCCTAGACTTGTAGTTAGACGTTGAAGTGCAATGACTTTATGATCTTGGGAAGTTTTGTTTTTTCAATTTAGTTGGTTATTATAAATTTCGGATATTTCATTTCCTTTTATTTTGTTGCAAATGTTACTTCTCTTGAAATGGTTGTTGACGGGGTAGTTGTTGGGAAGCGTTGGTTCACCCACCGAGGGGTTAGTATGGGTTCCAATCACAGTCATTAGGATTGTGACACGCGTATAGAACGAGTTAGAAGGATATAAAGATACTTCATCGCATGACATAGATCGTGAAAGAAGGGAAATATTTCTAAAATTTCTTGTAGCCTCTTCCCCATAAGTGAGGCACACTTCCCACACATGAAAAAGACTCTACTTAATGTGGCACAGAGAATTGAGTCGATAATTCAAAAGTTATAAACTAATTCAAACTAGAACGCATAATTTTTCAACATTTTAAAAGTAAACTTGGGAGGAAATTAAAGGGAAAAACACTATCTAATTCTAAATTAGAAATAATTGGGGGCAATTTCGATTGAAGCAATCACAAGTGAGAGGCCAGGAGCATTCTATAAATGGGATCACAATTAAATCAGAAATTTCTTCGATGTCTTAGACTCAAAATTAACACAGATAGCAGTGGATAATTCACATTGTCTTGTTTTCCGACCGCGAGAATATTTATGCCTTGGATTCTTTCAAACCCAAAATCCAATTCAAGAAATCCACCACAAAAGCTTGAGGAAGGACTAGCTATTTCTAGCCTTGACCTTTAATGGGGTGAACTGTGGGTTTAACTATCTCTAGCTTAATCCTACACACTAAAACTTCAATTCTTCACTAATATCTTCTCACCCAATTCTCACCTTTATCTTTCAAGAAAAAGCAAGAAAAGTAAAGCACAATTCATGTTTGCAACCATCAATTTTAGACATTATAACTAGGAAGAAGATAATAGATATATTATTTAGAAAGAATTCAAGAGCAAATGTTACACCCCGTAAAATTTCCAACACATAGATGGCCTATTCTCGGCCATACATGCTAGAAAAAGGCCCGGGAAAAGACCGGACTGGAAACCTGTCGAACCATCGCGGAAGGAGCCGGGGCAGAGCCCCTCCGCGATGGCTCCGTGACACGTTGGCCCTGTCCAGGCCCAAGTATATAAAGCCTCCAACTTCGGTTTAAGTTATTATAAATCAGATAATTTCCAGAAACGTGAGAG
>JACEIK010007739.1:0-71239 GCA_018107945.1 Datura stramonium
GTAACTAACAACTATATCTCTTAATCTTTACATGATATTAATAACCATAAAAAAACAATTAACAATTTCACAAATGAACACTTGGACAAACGTAAGGACTTCATTAGGAAAAGAAAAATATCCTCTTTGCCTTATTTGTTAAAAAATAATCCTCAATAAGAGACGAACATATGATGACGCCATGGAAGATGTTAAAATATAAAAAGAAATGCTAATAGTAGTTTAGGCCAAATATAGATGGACAAACTTTCTTTAATTTATCCTTGTCTTTTATTTTGAGTGAATGTTCGTTTCATTTTAACTCTTTAATTTTATTTTTTAAATATAAAAAAAATTATCTGATATAAACTAATGAGTAGGTAGCTTGTAGACCCCCCACAAGTAACTAACAACTATATCTCTTAATCTACATGATATTAATAACTATAAAAACAATTAACAATTTCACAAATGAACACTTGGACAAACGTAAGGACTTCATTAGAAAAAGAAAATATCCTCTTTGCCTTATTTGTTAAAAAATAATCCTCAATAAGAGACGAACATATGATGACGCTATAAGCGATGTTAAAATATAAAAAGAAATGCTAATAGTAGTTTAGGCCAAATATAGATGGACAAACTTTCTTTAATTTATCCTTGTCTTTTATTTTGAGTGAATGTTCGTTTCATTTTAACTCTTTAATTTTATTTTTAAAATATAAAAAATTATCTCGATATAAATTATTACTAATGTATTAATAAATAATAATATAAAGAATTAAAATTAAATACCAAAATAAAATAAAAGATATTGTCTCTATATTTGACCATGAATTTAATTGATGAATGCATGGGGATATTCATACATACCTAACCCCCAACCACAACCAAACAACCATCCCCAATGCACCTATATCTTGTGCCCACTCATTAATCACTTTCATCCATTTATATACGATCAATCCTCTCCCGCCAGAGCCGTCAATTTGAATTAGGTGCAACATACTTATATAAGATAATAGTGATTTTAATTTAAAGCTGATAACTATTTTGAATTATATCTTTATTATTACATAAATATGTATAATATTTAATAGAAAAAAATCTATTTGTCTTTATCAAATATAGTTTGTAATACAAACTATAATTTGTATTTATTATTTCTTAATGAGCGATGAAAATAACTAAATGAGGCGGAGAGAATCCTTATTCTTTTAGACAAGTTACATATGTGATCAATTAGCCAAAAATAATTATATTCGCTTATCAAAAAATACGTTTATTTTATATCAAAAATGTATATTTTAATGCATCAAATACATACACATATATATTTTATGTTTATTATACATTACTATATATACAAAAAACATATCTTTGCTAGATAATATTTTGATGTGCTGCCTTACGTCTAGTATATCAATTTCTTTTTTTTTCCTTGTTGATAAAATTGGTTGAGATTTCTTAACCCTTAATTAAAATATTTTGATTTTGAATCCTTAGAACAAAAAAAAAATTAATCTATTAATAGAACATTGGCTTTTGTATGAATTGCCCCTACTTTGTAATGATTTTAGTTTTTCCATCAAATATGATGATTTTTATTTATTTTTTTCCCCGCAACTCATTTTATCTATATTATATTAAATGCCGGCCAATTCTTTTCGCCCCTTCATTAAAAGATATCGCAACAGACAAAAATCGCCATTTACTATTTTTATAAAATTATAAAGTCGTCATTTTATCATTTTACACAATTATTATTTTAATTATTTTTATCACCTTATTTTATCATATAGGTTTTCTATTGTGGCATAACTTCATTTAGAAAATTTAAAAAATAAAAAGTTTCCATCTTTTTTATTTTTGATAATCACGATGTTTTTTTACCTTATTTTGTTATATTAGATTTTCTACCAAAAATAACATAACTCTATTTATAAGATAAACCTTAAAAATAATAAATAAATAATGCTAACAACCTCCACGAAAGTATTACTTCCTTTTTCTTCAGAAAACCTTCTTTTTATTTTAGGGTAGGAAGTTTTGTTCCTTTTTTTTCCTTTTTAATTTTTCATAGTTAGGATTTTTTTTTCTTTTGATACTTTTTTTTTAATAATAATATCTTAATATTTTTATACTTTCAAATTCTTTTTGACTTATAAATTCTTTCACTTCTATAAAAATATTTATAATTGTATGATTTAATTCATTAATTCTTCTACATCAACATCTCCGCTTTCCAATTTAACTCATATTTTCATGTTAATCTATCTTTTTCTTTTTTTTTCTTTATGTTATGAATTTTTTTATATTGTGAATTTAAAAAAAGACATAAGAGAATTGTTACGTGAGCCTCGAGTTGTTTATATTCACAAGTAATTTATTTAGACGCCTGCTTAGTTGAGCTCCACACACATGTTATCTCCTTTAATTTAGTCTTATATTGATATCATGTGACCTAATTTTGTGTTACCGAATTGACATTCTTCATCTACTCGTACATTCACAAGTTCCATCTATTTAGGTAATCTCTTCATCTCATAAAATATATTTTTTTCATAAAATTATAAATTATTATAATTATAATTCTTGTGCATAATTTATTTTAGATTAATCTTGTAATGGAATCAAAAGGATTTAGGGGGTGAACAAAATTGTACCAATTAACAATTTAAGGTAATATGATTCTTATTCGATAATAAAAATCTTCAAAAATTTGAGTCGAATTAAGAAAAGAGATAAAAAGCAACAAAGGAACGCACACAAATGACTAAAGTATTGCACCTGATCAAGAAGTAATAATTCTTTTTCGTATTATATTCTATATTTATATTTTATATTTTTTACATATATGTTTGAGTTCTTATCTATTTTTATTATACTTTTTTTTGTGTGCGCGCGCACATGTGTGTGTGCGGTATTTTGACCATTGTGCCTAATTTTTGCAAGTGACTCCAAAAGTTCATGCTATAATTTTCATTATATCAAAAGTGAAAAAAATATTACAAAACAAGACAAAATTTGTTACATCATAAAATGCATCGCATTAATAATGCTAATCCTAATTCTTGTATCGCAAACAAGGAGATTAAAGTTGGATTCAAGTGACAACACTATAATCTCAGAATGCAAATAATCACTTTTCTATTGTTACTTTTTCAAACAATTTTGTTTCGCTTGAAGATGCAATACAATTTTTTGATGGAACAATTTTGATAATTTCTTTATATTCATCAACTAATCTAACATTTAATATATGCATAATATTTTACTCCTATTTACTTAACAAAATATTCAATGTAGATATAAGCACAAAAGTCTTTAGAAATGTTGACTAAACTTTTTGCCCTTCATTAAAAGATTCTACAATGTATAAAATTTTCATTTACAATTTTTCATAATTAGTTGTTATTTAATTATAGATCTTTATTAATTTGTAAAAGGTAAAACTTCATAATATTTAATATTTTAAAATTGATAAATTAAAAAAGAGATAAAAAGTTTCTTTTTAATTAAAATTAAAAATTTTTAAAATCAATTACAATTTTGTTAACTTATTTATCAATCCATTATTTATTAAACTAACCAATTATCCATCACTTTCAATATGCAAAAAAATAAACTAAAGAGTGTACTTGGCTATGTATTAATACGTGAATTCCTCCTCCTTCTTCTTCTTCTTTTTAAAAAAAAATGCATAATTGGAAGAAAAAAATACAAACACAACATACTTTAAGCTTGTCGCCTAATAAAATCTAGTGCTTTGTTATTCACTTTTTAGTTAAACCTACACTATTTTTCTATTTTAAATTTATGAGAAGTGTTTGACTAAACACATAGATTAAGAGAAAGAGAAAAATTAAGCTGGAATCATCTCATAAAGGCTAAAATGAAAACTTAAAATTAAGCTATTACTAAACATTTAAAATACGGCTCCCTCATAAAGAAAATATTATTCATCTTTTACCCCTTTAAAATAGAGTTCAACACTTGACAAAATAGTTAGTTTAATTATTTTCTAATATTTAGAATTTTAAAATTAATCAAGTTTTGTGTATTAAATTCTTCCATATTTGGAATATATTGAAAAAATTAATATTATATATACATTTAATGCATGCATTTATGCTCCCGTAAAAGTGAATGATTTTTTTTACCTTTCACAAAATTTATTTCTATGACCTTTGTTTCATTGAAACAAGTATTAGAACAAACCAAGTTAATTATTAGATTGATCAAACTCTTAAATAATCATTTATCAATTTGAAATTCATAATTTTCTTTCTAAATTCTTATATTATTACACAAACACATCTTTAAATATTATTTATGTTATTTTATAAATTCATTTGTTATTTACGAAGTGCACGCGCAAAGACGCGTACGCATAGACTAGTCTATATATTAAAAGCGTGAAATCCCTTAAAATGCTGACAACTTTTGCCTTTTTATTAAAAGACGTTGCAAGACAAAAATAGTCATTTATTATTTTTACATAATTATTATTTAAAATTATTGTCATCACCTTATTTTGTCATATTAGATTTTAATTTGTGGCATAAATTCTATTTATGGTATAAGAAATGAATTTTATTTTATTTTATTTATTTGCGGAGTTCATGTTTACATGATATAAAAAAAATAAAAAAAATAAAAAAAATAAAAAAAATAAAATATTTTATGATATATTTAGTTTAGTGATTTTGTGTAAGAAAAAAACTATACATTGAGTGATTTTGTTGATACAAACTAAAACTTAATGATTTTATAACATAAATTGTCATATCACATGACTGGTGATATTAACTCCGTAAATATAATGTATAAAATATTATAGAAAAAAAATTATATAGTGTGGTAAATACTTAAACTATATTTATGAACATAGCCACAATTTTAAAAATTTTAATTTTTAAATGTGTTTTTAAATTGTTGAATTTTTTAATAAATACGTAATACACACGCACGTTAATACAACTCTTCGCTGTTTTTAACCGATACAATATATATTGATACAACTAATACTGTCTGGGATATGGTTTATACCATCTAATATGTACACACGATCTCGAATATAATTCTTTGTCAATACAATTCGATATAACTCTTTTGCCAAATATATTAACTATATCTATGTTCCATGATTGCGCTCTAAAATTATATCATCTCTTTAAGCAAAATTCCCCTTCTCAGATATAATTTATAATTAAAGTAACAAAAATATACATACAAAAATAACATAGTAATAATATTGAAGATCTCATATTCAAATTTCCTAAAAATAGAAAAACACTAACAAAATTTCTTTCATGTGTGATGTGTCCCTCATGTTAATGAACAGAGTTACCAATATCCAACAACTTTGCCTACATATCCACAAAGGGGGAACCAAAACATTGCTTTAATGGATGATGCCATAAAAAGAACTAGGCGGAGATTTGTTTACAACAAGCTTTCTACTTCCTTTATTTATTTTTTAATTTTAAAATAAATATTTTTAATTTAAATACATTTTTAAGAAATTGCTTTTAAATAAATAGAAAGTAAAATATATTTTACCCACTTATTAATAAATACTTTTAAAAAGATGTAACTTTAGTAATTTATAAAACTCTCTTCATTTTAAATAAGATAAAATTAGAAGAGATCATCATTAATATTTTCTGATAACATGAAACATCATTTATTTTAAAATAAAATACACATTTTTTTTTTTTTTTTGGCAAATATTCATTATTATAAGAAGAAGGGTCGGTCGACTACACCACCTAAATTTTAGTCAAAATTCACCTATTTTGTTATTGCCCAACACTTTTTATGTTGAAATAAAAAAGAAAAAAGACCAAAGAGTAGTACCCAATTTCTTTTTTCTTTCTTCCCATTATATGTGAAAATTGAAAAGTCTCATATTTTCATGCAAAAGGTTGTGCCAGAATGTGGTCAAATAGCTAAGAAAGACACAGAAATAAATGAATTTCAATTGGCAAACAATAATAAAATGATTAAAAAACAGACAAGTTTATGTCGTATTTTAGTATAAACAAATAGAGTATGCTTTTGTTTTTATAACACCGTCATCTGACAACACTCAACAACTCCGTCACCATCCCCCGTTATTCACGTTTTAAATAATTTAATATTTAATTGTACAATGTAGATACATAATTTTACTCTATTAAATTTTTAGCTTAAAATTAAAATTTCACTTCAATAAAATTTAATAAAAAAATAATTTAAATTAGTCAATAACTTTTGCGCGTAAACATCAATCGCCGATAACTTTGGTATTTATAAATAAACTAAGAACTTTCTGGCTTAGCCTATCCTTAATCGAGTCATCATCTAAGCCTATTACTGCTCATTCAACTATGTATGTCAACAAAACCATGCAGATTTTTTTATCGAAATAATGATGGTTGAGAGACAAAATAAATCCAATGAGTTTGTTAGTTTTTTCATAACTAAAACATAAGAACGCATAAGTGCTGGGCGTTCTTAGTGTGCAACTTTCACGCTTGAAATTAAACGTCCGTTAAAAATATTTACGCTGAAGATGCTCTATTATCCATGAACCTTCAATGGATATTTTAATTTTTCAAAAAAGGTTCATACCCTTTACTACACCTTTAATGTTATTTTAAAATTTTGAGAGTTTGAAAAAGTTATCTTTCTCTACGATTGATATGACAACCGGGGATAATTTTTTCACATATTAAAGGTTCATGTGTGCCAAGACACCTTTAACCAAATTACCTAGACATTCTTGCATTAGAAAGTCTTCGCCATAAATAATTCTTATTTTTAAATGGTTCGCAAAAATCGTGAAGGAGCTCATTAAGACTCAAAGAGAATGCAACAAGTTCAACGAAGGAGAATTTAGATTAGTGTGGTCTCATCAACATCCAACACATCATATTACTATATAGTTGGAAAGCCCCTAAAGTTAAAGTTGAATTACCAAAATATCCATTAAAAATTGAATGACTATTTTAGTCATTAACAAACACTATTTTTATAAATTTTTAGTACTTAAAAATATTTGATCTTCCAAAAAATAATTAATACATATCACTTATTGCAGCCTATTCAAATTCTTGGTATTGCTTACATTTTTTGACACTTTAGTAACATGCATATTATCGCAATCTTTTTATTCAATGTTTATTCCTTTTAACTTCCTACAATTATTATTGATTCATTTTCTTTCACTTATAAAATACATGAAATCGCTAGATTTATCAAAAATCATTCTCAATTAAAAACATCTTTCTTCGTATAAGATTTAGCTGATTGTTGAGGGCCAAAGTCGATGTGGCATACCGTATGAAGAAAAACTCACAAAAATTGACTCTGGGAAAGATTGTCTGAGCAATAACTTATTCTTATTATTGTTACTTTTGTTTAATATACTCAGGTTTATAGTTTTTTCTTCTATGTATATTCTCATAATTATTATCATATAACTAAATCTTTAGTTACATTAATTTTATCTGCGATATAGTAGTACTTAATTTGTTTTGAGTAGGATATAGTGTTGCCTTGTTATTTCTATATTATTGTAGTTAAAAAAATAAATTTCAAACATTAGACTAATTACCGTTGATTGTGGACGTTACTTCTTTACTCCTCTTCATTTAGTTTTAGCAACAATAAGGTTATAAATTATATGAAATTTTAATACAAATATCATGCGACAGGACTCACATTTGAATGTCTTCTCTTATTTCTAGATGGCAAAAACTAAGTATCTAAACTGACTTTTAAATATTATATAATAAAATTAGATTTATATATCTGGAATATTACTACGCAACACACGTTGCCTAAATATTAGTCTGTTTTAATATACATCTCCAATACTAATGAAGATTCATCATATAATACATCACATCAGGTGCCACCATAAAATCCTGCAAAAACTCATTGTCAAGTATTTGAATTTCGTAATGACGCCCAGCATTACCTCGAAGGTGAAAAATGACCATCTACCTTGAAATAACAAGCCTTAACTCATTCAAATTAGTTTTCATTATAATATGCAACTTTCTATCTAACCAATTAATTCAATATTAATCATGTTTCAAACAACTGTGCGAGCACCACAACTATATCTAACCGTATCATCTATATATTACATGCCCCTAATACAATGAAATCCTAATATGATGTTCATTCGAAATTTTTAGACCTCGTAAAAGAATCTTGATTATCAATAAATTATTTACTCAATTGGGAGAGCAATATACTATGAAAAAGTAATCTTTTTTTCTCTAATTCAAATTTAAGGATGTATTCAAGAACAAAGTTCACTAATTTTTGTGAACTTAGAGACTATGAGTCTTTCTCGAAAATTTAAAATATTCACTTTAAGCTTACATACTAGAGCACCTTCCAAGATAAATATATTTAACAGCCGTTATTTTCGACGCGAAAATTACATGCATTGAAGATGCTCCACCAACTGCCAAGCCATTTTGATGATTATGAAAATCTGGCCAATTCATTTATTAAATTTGTCCTCTCAATCATCATCATCATTTCGATAAAAATTATAGATTCTCCGTCTTATTTAATTTGATGATGTTTATCTAATTGTATTTAAGAAATAATAAAGATTGACATATAAAAGGTATTCTTTTTATAATTTGTAGTCATAAATATGAAACCTATCAGCTCATTTGAATGATACATACAAGTATTTATATAAGGTAAAAATGATCCGATAATATAAAAAATATTTACAATAATAACGTATATTATTTACACACATAATAATGTTATTCTTTATAGAACACGGGAAAAATTAAGAATAAAAACTTACCCCATGATAGATGTTTACCTTAAGCTAATATATGCATGTTATGGAGTATTTGAATATAAAGTTGTTTTACTTAATTATAATTACCAAACATATATTTCTACATTCATTAAATTATTTAATCATGATAAACACTTAATACAAATAAATTACCAAAATAAAAGTCAAACTCTTTAACAATGCTACTTTAAGTTCATGTCTATTGTCATAAAAGAAAGTAATAGGTGCAATGCAATGTTATTTTTCACTCCAAACTTATATATAAATTATTTTTAATTGATCACTCAACACACAAAGTGAAAAAAAGATATTATTGGTATAGATTAACTTATTAAAGATGCTTGATATGTTTTCTTCTCTATCTCGTAAAAATAGAGGTGAGGTTTATATTTATTTGAAGGTAGGGGCAAAGGCAGGCAGGCAGGCACCACGTGCTACTAGTCATGAAAGATGATTTCATACAAACAACTCCCAACTAATCCAAACCAAACAATGAACCAAAATTTATTGCATTTTTTCTACCCCCATTTTCTTCTTCTCTTTCTTTCTTTCTTCTCTTCTCGGTGTGAAGTAGATTGAGCTAATAAAAACAACCTTTTGTACTTCAGATTCGGACCGCCATTGTGGTCTCTACTGTTTTCCCCCTTCCAATTCTTGAACCATAATGCTGAACACTGTCCAATCTGATTGAATAAAAAAAATAAATTACATTCTTTCATCTTTCTCTAAAACATTGGAGCTTTTCTGTAATTTTTTGGACACCCACTTCATATCTCTCCGCAATTTGGGCGTTTCTCCAATTATTTCTGTGTGAATTACTTATTTTTGCCATACGGGCATGTAATATTTGCGCTCAATCAAACTGGGAATGTTTAAATTTACTGCAAAGCCGTGATAGGCGCCGAGCACTCTCTGATCAATTTAAACTTTTTATTTTCTTCTGTTTTGCAGTTTTTCTGTTGGTTGTTAAGGTGTAGGTATTTTCAGTTTGATTTGATATGTGATTAGTTGACATAGTAAAACTCTGTTCTTCTTGGAAGGTGTTATTAAACCTCGCCTTAGTTCTCCTCTTGCAATAGAGAAGGATCATTTTTTTTTTTTAACTGCTATTTACTATGAATCCTAGATCATAATCTAGTTCACATATTTCTGGTATTATAATAAAATTGCTTACTTGGTGAGGTTGCTATAATCCATTTGACTTTCTGTGAACTTAAGTAACCTGGTTTTTTTCTTGATAAGGCTCAAGTTACCTATTTTTGTCACTTGAAAAGTTGACTATGCAATAATAGATCAAAAAGTAGTAGTCGGTCGCTTGTCCTCAATTATGTTTATTGCAGCCAAAAACAGCCCTTTTGAAATGTTACATTTCCTCTTGGTTTCAGGCAGTAACAACATGTCGGAATCTCAGAGGAGGCCAGCAGCTATTGGGATCAAGAGTGGAAACGGGTACATCAATGGTGCACTTCCATTGAGATCTCCAATTTCTAGAGCTGAAGTTGCTGAGTTCTGTCATGCCCTTGGGGGAAAGCGGCCTGTTAATAGCATCTTAATTGCAAACAACGGGATGGCAGCTGTGAAGTTTATACGTAGTATTAGGACGTGGGCGTATGAGACATTTGGTTCTAGAGAAGGCAATTTATGGCTGTAATGGCTACGCCTGAGGACATGAGGATAAATGCAGAGCACATTCAATAGCTGATCAGTTTAGAGTTTCACTGGGACAAATAACAACAACTATGCCAATGTGGCCTATTGTGGAGGTTTGTAAATATATTTTCAGGATGCATTCTAATGAATATAGTACCTCGTTAAACAAGATGAAAGCCGTTAATCTGGCAATCAAGCTGATGGAGAACAATTTGTCTCCGGGATAACTTGTTCTTGCATGTTCATCTGGTTGTACTCTGTTTACATTTTAAGACCTTATTGTAAAGGACCAGGAACTCGATGCTAAAAAGGAAAAAGCAAATAGTTATACACAGTGTACTTCTCTTTGTGTAGATGGCAGAGATGACTCATGTCGATGCAGTTTGGCCTGGTTGGGGTCATGCATCAGAAAACTTCTGAACTGCCAGATGCATTGGACGCAAAGGGGATCATATTTCTGGGCCACCAGCTACATCAATGGCAGCACTAGGAGACAAGATTGGTTCTTCTTTGATTGCTCAAGCTGCAGAAGTACCCACCCTTCCGCGGGAGTGGCTCCCATGTAAGTCTTTGTTGTCATTCTTCTCTGTTAGTTCCATAGTGGTCAGTCTGCATCTAATGGACAATTCACAATCTCACAGGTCAAAGTTCCTCCTGAAAGCTCTTTGATTTCTATCCCAGATGAAATATATGCTAAAGCATGTGTTTACACGACGGAAGAAGCAATTGCTAGTTGTCAAGTAGTAGGTTACCCAGCAATGATCAAGGCATCCAAGTGTGGTGGTAAAGGCATAAGAAAGGTCTGCCTTTAGTATACTAGCACAGCGAGTAGTGTAAATAACAACGTTAATTTAATATATCCTTGCCAAAAAAAAACTAGAATGAAAGAAATAAAAAGACTAACAGAATACACAAGGTATTGATTCAACTTAACTCCATGGCTCTTGTTACTTGATCATTCCAGGTACATAATGATGACGAAGTTAGGGCACTATTCAAGCAAGTTCAGGGGTGAGTTCCTGGCTCTCCGATATTTATAATGAAAGTTGCTTCTCAGGTTCAGCCATCTTCTTTCTTGTCGACCTTAGTGCTCAAATACATCTTTGGAGAGAATATTTTTTAACATTAGAATCTTTTTTATCTTTTTAAATAACTAGAGTCGGCATCTAGAAGTCCAGTTACTATGTGATCAATATGGCAATGTTGCAGCTTGCACAGCCTGGGATTGTAGTGTTCAAAGGCGACACCAAAAGGTTAGTTTGTATTTTAACTTTTGCTTATTGTTTAGATGAATTATAAAAACAATGCTTGTCTTCTTCTGTTTTCAATGTTGTAGATGTCAGTGAAACGTCATCACTAATGTGTCTAATTTTCTTGAAACATAGATAATTGAAGAGGGGCCAATTACAGTAGCTCCACTAGACACAGTGAAAAAATTCTGAGCAAGCTGCTGGGGAAGACTGGCCAAATGTGCTCACCATGCTGGAGCTGCCACTGTTGAGTATCTTTACAGTATGGACCCGGAGAGTACTATTTCTTGGAACTCAACCCTCGGTTACAGGTTAGTGATACTGCCATCTGCTTGAGCATGCACCTGAGTCCATTTTTTTGTTCACCACATGGAGGAAGACACTGATCAAAATTGTCTTTTTTCCTCATTTAGGTCATAATTGTCTCATGTGTTTTTAAAGCCAAAGCATTGATAGTCAAGAATTAAGTTGATGTTGATTCTCACTGTAAAACATTTTTCTGATCGTGATCACCTCCATTATGACCTGGAACCTTTTTATTTAAGTTACATCTTTCTCATTCTATTAGGTTGAACACCCTGTAACTGAATGGATAGCAGAAATAAACCTGCCAGCAGCTCAAGTTGCTGTTGGAATGGGGATTCCTTTGTGGCAAATTCCAGGTATTGTACCAGATGTCACTTCTTCCTGATTAAGATGTTCAGGTTTCTCCTTCCCTTCTTTAATCTTTCTTCTTGATTCTTTTAGAAATAAGGCGGTTCTATGGAATGGAACATGGTGCGGGATATGATGCTTGGAGGAAAACATCTATTGTTGCAACTCCCATTTGAGGATAAGGCTGAGTCAACAAGGCCAAAAGGTCATTGTGTGGCTGTGCGTGTAACAAGTGAGGATCCTGATGATGGTTTTAAGCTCACCAGTGGTAAAGTACAGGTGAAGTATCTTCTGGAAAAGTTTCACTTTCCTTTTCTAATCCAGTGCTTTTAGGTTGAATGGTTGTTAATTTACATTTCATAATGTAGGAGCTGAGTTTTAAGAGCAAACCGAATGTGTGGGCATACTTCTCTGTCAAGGTACATATAAATTAGATGGAAATAAAATATTGGTGTGTTTGAATTGTTGCAAAGCGTAATAATTCTCTTTCCTTGCAGTCTGGTGGTGGAATTCATGAATTTTCAGACTCTCAGTTTGGTAAGCACTATTTCTCTTTTTCGACTTATCTGAATTTTCTGCTGAAAAGTTTAAGTAATTTTTTTAAATATCAACCTAGAATATTCAGCTTCAATTAGGCAGTTGCTTCTTGTTTTCGGTCCACCAGGGGTATGACTCAACTTTGGAAAAGATTACAACCTGTTGTCTCCTCATAGCTGAAAAGAAAAATCTTTTAACTCCTTTTTTTCATTGGGAAACTAGCCTCATTCTATTCATGGATGTAAGCATACCTCAAAAGTATACATTAGGACAAAAGGGTTCCTGTATGACTGAATGGTAAAGTTCCTTAGCATCTCTAGCTGTGTGATGCCGTTTCCCTCCCTCTATAAGTTAAAACACTATCAACCTGGTTTAATTAGTTTCACTTACACTGAAGAACAATCACCAGTAAAGCATGCATACATCAATTTACATTTTTAATTTGAGTACAAATCAAAGAATAGCTGATAAGCTCATCTTGCTAAAAATAATGTTAACAAAAGGAAACTGCTTTCTAACACCAAACTAATTTGAAACATCAAACTTAGGTATTTGGGTTTGTGTCAGCCCATGCAGATTTGCATCAAATTTCTGGTAATCTCGACTTTCCTGTGTATGTGTGAGCGTGCATTTAGGAGATTTTCAATGGTGATTATGGTGATAGCTTATTCCTGGCTTTGCTTCATTTTTTTATGCCAACTTCTATTCTGGTTCTTCCTATAAATTTTTACATTGGCTGGAAATTTTTTATAATTTCTTATGGAAAATGTTTCCACATATGCTATCAGATTCAGATATCATACCTTGTGTTTCAAAATACAAATGCTCGGCAAAGAAAATTCTAGAGGCTGTGATCTAACCTATTGAATTTATGGACTTCTATATCTCAACGCAGGACATGTTTTTGCATTTGGAGAGTCCAGACCCCTGGCCATTGCAAACATGGTTCTTGGACTGAAGGAAATCCAGATCCGAGGAGAGATTCGTACTAATGTTGATTACACGATTGATCTATTGCATGTAAGGGTCTCAAAAAAAAAATTTCTATGCCCAACCCATTCCAGTGTTATTTCTCTGCATTGTTGCATTTTCTGCAGGCTTCAGATTATAGAGAAAATAAGATACACACTGGCTGGTTGGACAGTAGAATTGCCATGAGGGTTAGAGCAGAAAGACCTCCTTGGTATCTTTCTGTAGTTGGAGGAGCTCTTTATGTAAGTTACCCATTTCATGATAGATGTTAGGTTCGTAAAGTTTTATCTGGGAATTTACTTGCAAAATTAATACCAATACACCATGTTGTCATTTGTCAAACTCAGAAAGCTTCTGCAAGTGGTGCAGCCGTGGTTTCTGAATATATTGCTATCTTGAAAAGGGACAAATCCCACCCAAGGTAATCAGTCTCAGAATGTTTGTCCAGGTCCGAATCTTACATTTTCTCCATCTTTTTATTGACTAAAATGTCATCCATCTATGTGCAGCATATATCCCTTTGTCAACTCTCAAGTCTCACTAAACATTGAAGGGAGCAAGTACACAGTAAGTAGGATGCTGTACTCACTTCATTCTACATTTTGTTGTGTCTGGGTTTTGGTGGTATCAGTAGTGAAGGGAAAAATTAGCTAATTCCATCCTGCTAGCTCTGCAAGAAAGATTAAGAAAGTTGTTTCCAGATCTTCTTTCTTGATTCTGTTTCATGGACTGTTTGCATCTCAGTAGTTTGTTGGTTTTGTCTCTTAGATTAATATGGTGAGGGGACCAGGAAGCCAGGTTGAGGATGAACGAGTCAGAGATTGAAGCAGAAATACATACTCTGCGTGATGGAGGACTGCTGATGCAGGCAATAATCAATCACTCTGCAACTTCTCTATGTACCCCTTTATCAGAAACTGCACTATTTTCTATAGTAGCCATAATGTTTTATGTTGTGTATAATTTGTAAAAATGATGTGCAGAAAAGATTGATTGATTCCTTTCACATTCGAAACTTATATATATATATATATCTAAGTTCCATTGATCACTGCAAAGCTTGGACGGGAACAGTCATGTTATATATGCAGAGGAGGAAGCATGGAACTCGCCTTCTAATTGATGGAAGAACGTGCTTGCTACAGGTATCAATAATTGTTCAGTTCCCAATATATTTTATTTATTTAGAATCCGCACTCTGCACTTCACTCCGGTGGGGTTATACTCGGATTGTTGTTGTTGTTGTTGGGAACTGCACCTTCTCTTATCATATAATATTCGTTGGTTCCAGAGGAATGATCATGATCCATCATGTGCTAGCTGCCGAGACACCCTGCAAACTTCTGAGATATTTGATGTCTGATGGTAGTCATGTTGATGCTGACACAATCTTACGCAGAGGTTGAGGTAATGAAGATGTGCATGCCCCTTCTTTTCTTCTACCTGCTTCAGGAGTTATCCATTTCAAGATGTCTGAAGGTCAAGCAATGCAGGTATCGTGTTTGCAAACAAAGCATATATTTCTTTTGTCTGCAGCAACTTAAACATAAGATTGTGTGTAGGCTGGTGAGCTCATAGCATCACTTGATTTAGATGACCCTTCTGCTGTAAGAAAAGCTGAGCCTTTTCGTGGAAGCCCTATTTTGGGACTCCAACTGCCATATCTGGAAAAGTCCATCAGAGATGTGCTGCAAGTCTGAATGCAGCAAGGATGATTCTTGCCGGATATGATCATAATGTTGATGATGTAAGTTATTTACATAAATATTTTAAGTTGATGTAGAGCATAATTGCTTGTGGAATATCTTTTCTTCTGAATAGTAATGTAAAAAAACATTTTACCCAATACGTGATTTAACAAGTCTCTGATGACCACTAACTTAATCTTCCAATCCAGGTGGTTCATAACTTCATAAGTTGCTTGACAGTCCTGGAGCTTCCATTTCTACAGTGGCAAGAATGCATATCCGTGCTGGCAACACGACTTCCGAAGGACCTCAGATATGAGGTAAATTTTGGATAATGATTTTTCCCTGTTATTGGAAAGTTGTTAATTTCTAGTTCAATGAATGTTTTGCATTACGTGTTCTTGTTGCAGTTGGAAGCAAAATTTAAGGAATATGAGGGAATTTCCAGCTTGCAAACTGTTGACTTCCCTGCCAGAGTTCTGAGAGGTGTTCTTGAGGTGAGTCTTTTACCACATTTTCTTCTTTCACGCTAATTTTTGTTGTTATTTCTTTTAATAGTTCAAGTACTTTTTCTTACATCGATTTATTTGTCTGTCATTCTCTGCTTTGCTTTAGGCGCACCTAAGAACCTGCTCAGAAAAAGAAAAAGGAGCTCAGGAAAGACTAGTTGAACCTTGATGAGTCTAGCTGCCCTATGAGGGTGGGAAGAGAAAGTCATGCCCGTGGTATCGTCCATTCCCTTTTTGAGGGGTATCTATCTGTTGAGGAATTGTTTAGTGACAGCACCCAGGTTAGTTGTCTTTCAAACAATTATTTTGTGATAATCATCCTCTGCACGACCAGATATCTAAGTTTGAGCACCTATATAATTTGGAATATACTTCAGCATCTGCACTTAAATAAAAGTATAAAGATATTTTAACCATTATGTTATATGGGGATGTACTCATAGTGAGATACTAGAAATGTAAATTAATAAAAACTGTGATTCCTTGACTTATTCACTCTTAATCACAATTTTTCATTATTAGTATGGCAAGCATTCCCTAAGTTGTTTCTAACAAAGCGCCCCTTATTATTCCACAGACCATGTTGTTTTATAAAATTATATAAGTTGTAGATCATCTTATGCATTCTCATATTATTTATATTATCTACCATAAGCAGCTATTGTTTTTTTTATGTATAAAGAAGGCCTTGGGCACGTAGCGGGAGCTTTAGTGCATAGGCTGCCTTTTTTTTTTATTGCATGTATTCCACGATGCTGTCAGTATGTAACATGCATAATTTGTGATATCATATATCATGATTTCTGGGTGATGTATCATCTCTGTTATGTCAGTAACCTTGCTCTTCCTTTTTGTTACTCTTGAAATATTCAGTAATCTACCACAAAAAAGGAGAGAGTTGGAAGACCACATTAATTCAACTGATGTTTGATTCTTCATTGTTATGTCATTCTAGGTCCGGCTGAAGCCTAAAGCAAGTGCTTTAAGTCTCAAAATTCCCCCCCCAATATTTTCTAAATTTGGTACTTTGTGATGACATGGTTGATTCTTGTACAAAAGCTGCAACGCTTTTTGGAGGATACAATCCTATATATTCATTATTATCATTTTTCTATAAGATGGAGTTTTTAAAAGATAGGAGTTCCAAAATCCAACTCTTAAATCTTTTCAAAACAACCTGGGAAAGTCTTATTAAAAGTAATAATATTTCAAACTCCACAAATAAAATAAGAGAATCTTTATTGAGGATTAGCAAAAGTTTACAATCAAAATATACATATATTGATGTAGCCATAGATCGCTAAGAGGTCTTGTTTCTTTTTCAATAATATGGAGAAGAATGATTTGTAACTGATATGATTTATGCTAATTAGGAAATTGCGCTTGAGACAAATATACATTTTGAAGTGTATGAAAATATTGTTGCCTTGTTGGTTTCCCTATTGGCTTTAGTGTGGGTAAAAAACTGAGACCTAGTTTTTGATGTTGAAACCATTTTTCTCTATCCTTGGGCAATGAATTTCGACGTATTCTCTATCTGTCTCTGAGATATTTGGATTTTTCAGAACTCCATGGATATGCAGAAGATAAATGCTATTCCCCACTGATCAAGACAAAACTTTTTACTTGTTCAAATAAAATAATAATTTAGGTGAAGATGGGTCAGGAACGACGAATCCCTTTATGGTAAACAGATCCATTTTGCAAGTTAATTATTATGGGTAGTTCCTACAAAGGATTCGACTAGTGACGTACACAATACTTGAATTCTCGATGTAGATGCTACATAGTTAGTTCTCAAAAGTTAGAAAAGTAGACTTTAATACAAAACTTACTACAACAACAACAACATACGTGAAGTGTAATCATCCCACAAGTGAGGCCTCGGGAGGATAAGGTGTACGCATACCTTTGTAAGGTAAGGTGACTGTTTCTGAAAAGACTCCTCGGTTCAAAAGGAAATTGAAATGAACTATATTTTCTTAAAAAGAATTTCAAGCCTCTCATTGAAGTTTAGTTTTAAGCCCCCAATCTTATTTAGCTGCCCCTGTGGCATTCCGTTCTGATGTCTTCCTTTTTCAGGCTGATGTAATTGAACGACTCCGGCTTCACAGCAAGAAAGACTTTCCTCAAGGTTGTCGACATAGTGCTTTCTCATCAGGTATAAGCTAATTAATTATTCATGTGTTCACTTTCCTTTATTCTAATGTTGTTTAAGCTGGACATATCCAGTACCAATAATGTGTTATTTTACAGGGTGTTAAACGTAAAAATAAGCTTATACTTAGTCTGATGGAGCAACTGGTATATCCCCCATCCTGCAGCATACAGGGAAAAACTTATACGTTTCAGCACTCAACCATACAAATTATTCCGAGGTTGGTAGTGCATATGTTCTTCAATAAAGAAAGATTGGTATCCGCATTTATGCTTGTCCTGTGCCAGGAAATTTGAGAAACCATATTGTTCGGATTCATATCTTTGACATACAATCTTGATATTAAGCCAGAACTTCGTGGAAGTTCTCGAAGATCAACACTAGAAGCAACTGCTCTTGTCATTTCTTCCTTGGTCCCTGATATCGTAAAGGACTTTTTAAGTTGCTAGAAATTTTTGTAATGCCATCCATTTATCATTGTTTAAGTGGAGCACAATGGATAGTGAGAATTAACATTAGCAGATCCAAGATTTAAACTTAATGGGTTCAGTCTTTAAGATTCTTGAAGTATGGACGCTTGCTCTTGGGAACATCTAGTCCAAATCCTCCGTCAGATCCTTCTACGCCCTCTCATTCTATCTCAAAAAAAGAAGAAGCTAAAGATCCCTTATCTTCTTTTGATTACTCATTAATGGCTCATCATTAGATACCATTCTAGATGATCATCATATGATGATTATTTGACAAGATTGTTTGACTCTCATCATTAACAGTTTCTGTCTTGTTAAGTCGGTAGCATTGAAAACACTTAACAGAATTTCTCTGTCTTTTGCTTGATTTTTTACAGTTGGCATTGAAGGCCAGTCAACTCGAACAAACTAAACTGAGTGAATTACGTTCAAGTATTGCCAGAAGTCTTTCTGAGTTAGAGATGTTCACTGAAGAAGGTGACACTATGGATACTCCTAAGCGGAAAAGTGCCATCAATGAAAGAATGGAAGCTCTAGTGAGTGCTCCCTTAGCAGTCGAAGATGCACTTGTAGGCCTTTTTGATCACAGTGATCACACCCTTCAGAGGCGGGTTGTGGAGACCTATGTTCAGAGACTCTATCAGGTATTGTATCTAAAGCCTTAGTTTTACTTGTTTTGGCGCATCTGCATTTTAGAAATATGTATAGTTTCTTTATCTGACTTTTGATATTTACTCCAGCCTTACTGCTCAAGGGAGTGTCAGGATGCAGTGGCACAGATCTGACTCATAGCTACATGGCAGTTTTTGGGAAGAGCATGTGGAGAGAAAGAGTGGGTCTGGAGAGGGTGTGATGGTAAAACCGTTAGTTGAGAAACACAGTGAAAGAAAATGGGGAGCCATGGTGATTATCAAATCTCTCCAACTCTTGCCAACAGTATTAACTGCTGCATTGAGGGAGACAGCGCATGACTTGCATGCAGAGATGTCAAATGGATCCACTCACCTAGTCGGCCGTGGTAACATGCTGCATATTGCATTGGTGGGCATCAACAACCAAATGAGTTTACTTCAGGATAGGTATTACAGTTTTCACCGTTATTGCTGAGCTCACAGCTCACTTTCTACTGCTAAAGTACTGCTTAAATTAGATATATAGATAAAGCATGAGGTATACAGGTAGATACCCATTAACAAGAAGTAATAGGATGACCTCTTTATCTGGGCATGACTGGAATCTTTGCATGTTTATCTGGTCCAATGATTAGCGAGAAACTGACCTATACTATGCTTCTCTTTCCCCTGCTTATCATTGGAATACCATTCTTTGCAGTGGTGATGAAGATCAGGCTCAAGAGAGAATTAACAAATTAGCCAAAATTTTGAGAGAGAAAGATGTGAGCTCCAGCCTTAAAAGTGCAGGTGTAGAGGTTATCAGTTGCATCATACAGAGAGATGAAGGGAGAGTGCCTTAAGTGAGGCACTCCTTCACTGGTCAGCAGAGAAGATGTATTATGAGGAGGAGCCTTTACTGCGTCATCTAGAGCCTCCTCTATCCATTTACCTTGAATTGGTTTGTATTTTGTTTAAATTCACGCTCCTGTTTTCTGTATCCTATATCATTGGTGTTTTCTTTTTCTGACCATGGGCTGATCTTAGATTCATAATTCCCTGAAAAACAGGAAAAGCTTAAGGTCTATGATAATATAAAGTATACTCCATCCCGAGACCGTCAGTGGCACCTCTATACTGTTCTAGACAAGCGGCGTCCAATCCAGAGGATGTTTCTCAGAACACTTGTAAGACAATCAACATCAGACGACAGTTTACTAGCATGTCAAGGATTACATCAGGGAACAACTCCGTCCCCTTGGCTTTTTCTTTACTTCAAGAAGCATTTTGAGATCCTTAGTATCTGCACTGGAAGAGCTTGAACTTAATCTCCATACGACTCTCAAAGTTGACCATGCTCATATGTACTTGTATATTTTACGAGAGCAAGAGATAATGGATTCGTTACCGTACTACAAGTCAGTAACTTGTTTGTCTTTATGCTTTTGCTATTAAGGACAAAGTTGGCAGATGGCTCACTTCATGACTTTTTGCAGGAGGATAGACCTAAATAATGAGCACAAAGAAGCGGAAGTTCAGAAAATCTTAGAAGAGCTGGCTCATGAAATTAATGCATCTGTTGCGTGAGGATGGTTAGGTTAGGCGTTTGTGAGTGGGAAGTGAAACTTGGATATCATCTGCAGGAGATGCAACTGGTGCTTGGAGGATTTTGGCTGCGAATGTGACAGGTCTGCACCTGCATTGTGCATGTAAGTGGAATTTAGCATGTACTGAAATTTTTAATGATTAATCTGATCTGAAACTGGGTTGTGTTGTGTTGGAGAGCCGATATCAGCCAGCCACTAGGGCTTGGACCACAAATGGTCACTTTCTTCTCTTCTATTATCTTTCTGGTTGAGAAGTTTAAAGTTAATCAAGCTTATTATAGAAATGGTGCATATGCTGTTCCGCTTTATTGGCTTAAACCATTCGCTGAACCTGCATTCCAGCATACACACTAAAGCCTCATGACTATTCATTCCATCTTCATGTATTGGTTTTGTCATAGAAGATTATTAACATTGATATCATGCTATTGGAAATTGGATCTCAGATTTATCGAAGTGGAAGATACAGGTGAACAAAGAGTAGTGTATCATTCAGCCATTGGCAATGGTCCTTTGAATGGCATGCCAGTTACAGCACCTTATCCACCTTTGGCTGTGCTTGACCAGAAACGGCTTTTGGCTCGTAAGAGCAACACCACTTATTGCTATGATTTTCCTCTGGTAAACATCTGAATAAAAGTAGAGATTATGCTGGTTATTACAATCTGACTTCAATATCAATATCCTATAAAAATTCCCTTGTGCAGGCATTTGAAGCAGCACTGGAGAAGTCTTGGGCAAGTCATAATCCTCGAACAGAAAAGCCTAAGGACAAGGTCCTCCTGAAAGTCACAGAGTTAAGTTTTGCTGACAAAAAGGCATCTGGGGGTACTCCTCTTGTCTCTGTGGAGCGCCAGCCAGGATTCAATGATGTTGGCATGGTAGCATGGATTATGGAAATGTCTACTCCTGAGTTTCCTATGGGAAGGAAAATTCTTGTTGTGGCAAATGATGTCACCTTCAGAAATGGATCTTTTGGCCCAAGTGAGGATGCATTTTTCCAAGCAGTGACCGATGTTGCTTGTGAACAGAAAATGCCACTTATTTATTTGGCACCAGGAGCTCGTATTGGTGCAGCTGAGGAGGTAAAAGTCTTGCTTTAAAGTTGGATGGTCTGATGAATCGAACCCCGAGCGTGGTTTTCAGTATGTATACTTGACTCCTGAGGATCATGAACGTATCAAATCTTCTGTCCTGGCACATGAATTGAAGTTGTCAAATGGAGAAATTCGATGGGTGATAGATACTATTATTGGAAAGGAGGATGGTCTAGGTGTTGAGAACCTAAGCGGTAGTGGAGCCATTGCAAGTGCTTATTCTCGGGCATATCATGAAACATTTACCTTGACATATGTAACCGGGAGAACTGTCGGCATAGGTGCTTATCTTGCTCGCCTTGGTATGCGGTGTATACAGAGGCTTGATCAGCCAATTATTCTTACAGGTTATTCTGCACTTAACAAACTTTTGGGTCGTGGGTTTATAGCTCCCACATGCAACTTGGTGGACCAAAATTATGGCAACTAATGGCGTTGTTCATCTAACTGTCTCTTACGACCTTGAGGTATCAGAGATTTTAAATTGGTTGAGCTTTTTGTTCCACCATACTCCTTGGTGGCCCACTTCCTACTTCAACTCCCTTGATCCTCCGGGAGAGACCTGCTGAGTACTTCCCAGATACTACATGTGATCCACGCGCAGCCATCTCCCGGCCTCACAGATGCAAGTGGAAAGTGGTTGGGTGGCATTTTTGACAAGGATAGCTTCATTGAGACACTGGAAGGCTGGGCAAGGACTGTAGTGACAGGCAGGGCAAAACTTGGAGGTATCCCTGTGGAATAGTTGTTGTTGAGACCCAAACTATGAAGCAAGTTATCTCATGGATCCTGGACAGCTTGATTCTCATGAAAGGGTTGGGTCCCTCAAGCAGGGCAAGTATGGCTTCCTGACTCTGCAACTAAAACAGCTCAAGCATTGATGGACTCTGGGTCAGGGAGGAGCTGCCTCTTTTCATTCTTGCCAACTGGAGGGGATTTTCAGGTGGACAGAGGGATCTCTTTGAAGGTATCCTCCAGGCAGGATCAACCATCGTCGAGAACCTCAGAACATACAAGCAGCCTGTTTTTGTTTACATCCCTATGATGGGTGAACTCCGTGGTGGGGCATGGGTGGTTGTGGACAGTAAAATCAATTCAGACCACATTGAAATGTATGCAGAACGGACAGCCAGGGGAAATGTCCTTGAGCCAGAAGGTATGATTGAAATTAAATTCAGAACAAAAGAACTGCTGGAATGTACGGGTAGGATAGACCAACAGCTTATCAATCTCAAGTCAAAGCCTGTAGCCAAGACGCAGGGGTATACGCTAATGTTGAGGCCTTAGTGAAGCTAAATTAAAACCCGTGAGACACAGCTTTTGCCGGTATGAACACACAGATGGGCACAAAATTTGCGGAAATGCATGATATTTCGTTAAGAACACAATGGTAAGATCCGAAGTGTAAAATTAAAACTTCTTTGGTTTTGTAGACGCTGTCGAAGGAGTTAGGAGAGATGAAAAGTCAAAACAGAGGAATGCTGCAAAGGCCACTCCTACAAAAGTCTTCTGATATGGTGGAGGCTGGTTTTGATTTTAGGTATAGTATAAAGCAGATGTTGATAGATGATGAGTTCTCTTCTCATGGAAGAATGATCCCCAGAACTATAGAGGAACGACCATAAGAATTGATGGTAAAAAAGAACACTGCAGTTATTGAAAGATTGGTGATTCAACATTGGATTTACATGCCTTACCACAAGGTCTTCTTTCCCTCCTACAGAAGGTTAGCAATCAGATTCTCTTCCGTAGCATTGACATTTTCTAAATTTTGGCCCCTCTCCGTTTTACCTTTACCTGCTTAAGGTGCCTGATAAAAGCTTCATGTTTCCATGTGCAGGTCGAGCCAGCAAAACGAGAGCAATTGATCAGTGATCTAAAAAAGGTGCTTAATTGATTGAGCAGCTCGTAACCTGTCAGCAGTTATTGTCCTGCATTTTCTCCTGCTTCTCGGATAGCTCTGCCAACCAGTGCATCCGCCTCTTAGGAGAAGCAGCGTGGTTAGCTCGAGTGTCTGTACCAGGATGCCTGTTCTCTTCACCATCGATAATATATAGGAGAAACTCAGCAAAACCGCTGGTTTAAATGTCTCGCGAGGTGTAAATATTAGCATCTTGAGAATGGCGCAGGGTGTAGTCTTCATTTGTTTGAGCAGAAAGATTCGCGGGTTAGCAGGCTCCTTTATTGAAATTCCTGCAGGCCTGATCACCCTTTTATGTATATTAGCATGTTATATTATAGTCTGTCTAACAATTTATATATTAAATGTCCAAATAAAACATGGGCTGTAATTTATGCTCCTATTTAGTTGCTATTCAGTACTGAGTTTCTCTTGCTTTCCTTTGGAATTCTTCACTGATATTATTAGCTTGTAGCAAGAGTGCCAAGTCCAAACATAACTTTGGTCAAGGCCTTAAGATTTTTATCTGTTTTATGCATGAGGTTAAAAGACAATTGAGTGAAGACTGAAGAAAGAGTCATATCTTCAATATTTTTCATGAGTGCTATAATCCTCATATTAATCAGTGACTACAAGTAGCTTGCTTGTTCCTTTGCTAAAAGGGCTAGTAGATGAGGGTATAAATAGTGACGAGTTTTAAATTTCAGTGACAATGTCTTGAGATTTACTCCATGGTCGTGGCTAATTTTCTACCTCGTCATTACAAAGTGCCCAAAAATAGAAACAAACAACCCAGTGAGACCAAAATTATTCATATTTTTGATTTACATTACAACATTTGCGTTACCATAAATGATCCAAAACTACTACTGCCAAACACACATTTAAATAATAACAACAACAACATAAATAAGAATGTATAATCATGATATGCATATTTTTATAACTATATTTGTGGTCTTTAATTTTTGTTATTTAGCATTTTAAGTAATAAAAATGCGGTCAAAAACATCCCTAATATTAAAAATAAAAATTGCAAGGGCAAAACAAAATTTGCAAAGCAAAAAGTTTTTCGTATGACACAAATTATGCTCACACGAACTTATATTAAGTTCTCTAAATCTTGCCAGATAATACAAAGGTGCCCTCTCTAAACTCTTGCAATAATTTCACAAGGCAAAAATTCGCAAGACAGAAATTATGTCTTATGAGCCATAACTTATTCCTACACAACTTATGTCGGACAAGTAATTTATGTTGTTAAAATTTTATCTTGGGAAATTAGGTCTTAGTTAAGGTATTTTGACCCATAATATTACAAATATAAAAGAGATAAAAAATTAAAGACCATGTCGAAACAGAGAAAACGGAAAGAAAAACTTCAATTTTTCCTAGTTCTTGATGGCAGCAGGTGTATCCAATGCTGATAATCTATCACATGAGGATAGGGAAAAAAAAATTATAAAAACTAATTTAACACTCTAGTCTTTGTTAACATTGTCAGCAAAACCATGTTAAATATAATACAGAATATGATTGACAGGAGGTCCCAGTTTAGTACATAATTGCCTCAGCAAGAAGCAGAAAAGATAAGGGAAAGTCTTAATGAAGACTATATTTGTAACCATAAAAGGTTAAAACTATAGCTATCATGTTTTAAACTATACTATGTTTAACCAAACAAGAACCTTGTGGCAACTTGGCTAGGACCAGTGGGCCACTATTTGTTCTGGATAAGTGCTAATCACTTTTTCTGAGGATCCCACAAGTCACTAAAACTAGAATCCAACCTTTTTTATTTACTCATTCAGTTTTGGTCCCTCTGGTTGATAACTTTTCCTCTGCTTTCTTGTAATAGTTTTTGTTTACAATGTTAAACTTCTTCAGGCAATTTCAATGAACAGGTTAGTAGCCAGCATCAGCAACTGTGAGAAAATATCTTGTCCTCACCAATTTGACTTGGGAAATTGGATGCATGTAGCTTGTCAATCACCACTCTTCCGGGGTTCACAGAAATGCTTGTGCAAGAAGAAAATAAATAAAGAAGGTAAGGTAAGCTCTTCCAGGGCACATATGAATATATGATGTGTAGCGATACCATATGTAGTACAAATGCGAATTCAGAATTTAAACTTGACGTGCTATGGGCTCAAAATTTTAGTGTTTGTTGAAATTTTAGGTACTCTTTCTCTACACGTATTTATGCTCCGTGTTAAAAAAATTGGGTTGGATTGAACCAGGCTCCATCAGTCTTTTTAAGTATATAGCCTGTATTTATGAAGTTGATTAAGATGATTACCTGAACATTTTTTAGGCTTGTGCAACTTTTCCATGGCATGGATGCCACTGGTGTCACGCTGGGTAACAGCTGCAAGGAGAAAGAGCAGAAGAAACACGGGGGTGGATCGATCAATGTGTCATCTCAGAGTAAGATAACACGCTTTTAGTTTCAGGGACAGAGGTAATCTCTACTTACGCGACATGTCAACAATCAAGAATTGAATTTTAGGAAGGCCAGCTAAGCTTTAACTGTTCTTCCTTCATCCATTAGCCATCTCAATATCCTGAAAAACAAGTTAATTAGTTTGTTTAGTCCCTTTTTTCATAGTATCAGGTGAAATTTAACTTTACAAGTAGTGTATAAAGATATAAAAGAAGGGAGAAAGAGGAAGAGAAGTTCTACCTTTCCTTTATATAGTTAGAGTTTGAAAGTATATAAGAATCAATCAACTATCAATACACCAGGAACTTTTGTTGCCTCGGGGTATTGTTGAATGTTCTATGAGACATTTGTCCGGGGTACCCTACCAAGAGTAGCTGTTCGCGGCCTTGTGACTTGGAGAGAATCTTAGCAAATGATATTGTGACCTTTGTAAAATGAAAGAAACTATCGATCTTATTATTGAATGATAAATTTCGTTGATAAGATTGTTAAGTTTCAGTTCTTTATCACATCAAAAGACCAATCTCAACAGAGTCAAAACTACGCCAAAATGCCCTAATGCAAGCAACAAAATCAAATTTGTCAATCTTCCAAATCAAAATTGCTGCTTCATAGTCAATTAAGCCGAGTACAGCTGAGATGATGATGATGGCTGGTGATTGCATTCGGAGTATACTTAAAAAGAGGGTTATGAACTTCCAAAGTTAGGGAACACAACAACAGACATGACAATGTTGAAACTGGCAAAGCCTGGCAGCCAGCCATGTAATTTACTGCTGATCGAGAAAAGGAACCTGCAAGAGGTGAATCCATTGACTAGTCAGACAAACCGTTATACACGACAACAAAAATGACTGAATAATACTTGTATTATCAATGAATTCTTGTCACACCATTTGTCAGTGTGCAAGAAGAAAGATAATTAGATCATTTGACATTGATGCTTTTGGCTTCTTAAACATGAAATCAATGTGTTGAGAGTTAAAAACACTTTATACCTTTAGTCATACTCCGTTTGGTTGTAGATTTGTCTTACCTGTTGCTACATAGCAGGATGTCATCGAGCCAACGATATTCATAACTCCTAGTGCCACCATCTCTTTGTTTCCGTCCAACTGGTAGTCCTTCATTGACGCAAAGGTTCTCCCAATTGCAACAGCTTCCTGTGAAAGAGAAGGTAAAAAATGGGACATTTAGTTCAAGAAATGTGAAAATGTTCCTGCTTCAACATTTCATTCAATATTTTGCTTACCGTCAATGCAATCATGCCAGCTACAATACCAGTCCTAGTTTTTCCTTTCAAGAGATAGTCACCAGTGAAATATATTTTTTTTGATAGAAGAAGCATTTCCATTCTTTCTCAATGTGTCCTACCTGGTAAGGTAGTCACAGAAGTTAGATTAGAAAGAGACTATTTTACTCCAAAATGATGAAAAGTCAAGTGAAAGTTAGAAGAATCTAAAACAAGAACTACAATGGCAACTCCATTCTTTTCAGCATGTGTAATGTAGGACAAAGAAGGTTGAAAGAATGACAGAAATCAAAGGGAGCAATTGCAGGTACCCAAAACAGCCTTTATTCTTCTTTCCCTGGTTGCCAAAATATTTTAAGAGTCAAATATATGCTACCAAATTCTTCCACAAATTTAGTTGATAGAGCTCTGGTGACTCTTACAATGTACTTTAAGTAACAAAAGGAAAGTTAAAAATGTTGCTCCGATGAGAATTGTCTGCCAGTTCCACTGCAAGTTGTTGAAAAATAAAACAACAAGGTATAAATGTCAAGCTACCCTTAAGAAAACATCTTAGGTAGGATGCTGTCAAGTGGCAAGAAAACTTACTCCATGGTCGACCGAATGAAACACTGACTTCAGCATCACAGAACATATCTGTTTTCCTGGTGAACTTTTAATGCCCAAAACCTTTAAGCTGCTGAAGGGCAATTGTGATGGCAGCACCACCCATGAATCCAACAACAGCAGCATGAGATAGAAAGTCTATTAAGAAGCCCAATCTGCCAAGAAAACAAAAAAAATTCCATGGGCAAGTCAGAAAGAGAAGGAAGCAAAGAACAAATACATCCAACTTGGTACTCAAATGTTTTTATCACCTAAGGATCCCAAGAGTGGTCGAGTAATGCCAGCAAAAAAGGTTGCTGTGAAAGCAAGCCTAAGATACTCTGTGCTGGATGTGTGATCGGATCAATTTCATTCGGGAGCAGAGTCCCTATCAAGAGTGACACAACAGCCACAGGCCCTATGGCTATATCTCTTGAACTTCCCATGAAGGCATAAACTAGAGGTGGAACAAAGCTGGAGTCTGGAATTTTAAACAAAGAGAAGAATAAAAAAGAACTTTCCACAGATTATTAACAAAGATAAAGTTTATAAGGAACTGGACAGTGGACATTTACATAATCCATACTGAGGAGCTAAATTTGCAAGCTTTGAGTAGCCAATGTCCTGTCATACCAGTTGAAAGTTTTTGATAAGAAATTGTGAAATCCTAACAATCTCGATTTCATTAACACAAATGCTCCAGGCACTATGTTGCTCAAATCCTTCAAAAATGTCATGAGGTGCATGTTGGATCCTCTAAACGTTATGCATTTTTGGAGGGTCCGAACAAATACAGTTCAGGCATACTACCTGGAGGAATGCAAAGACTTGCAATGGTGAGACCAGAGATAAGATCACCTCTGAATTTTCTAAAGTTATAGCTTCTACCCCAATCTAGTATCGGAAATATGGCCTGTAAACCAAGTACAAGCTTCCTAGACCTCGGTTGATCCTTGAAACAGCGCAGTGGATCATCTGCGAAGAACGTCTCCTTCACAGTAGTCTTAAACTCTTTGAAAATATCCTGTTTCGGAGGGACTCCAACCTTGTGAATATAGGGTGTTTGGTTGCGACGTGAAGATGAAAAACTCCAGTGTCCACTTTTTTCCCAATCTGCCCAGCACTGAATGTCTATGCTCTTGCGCAACAGCTAATTCACCTGTAATGCAGAGGAAATACAATTGAGTTATATCATACTATGAAATACTAAATTTTCATTGAAGCTAGTTATTGCAGCCAAATCAAAGATATTGGTTTAACATCTAATAGATATTAAACCATGTGATAAAATAAGAAGTTACACCAACCCTTTTGGAGACTTTTTGTAAGCTAATAAAGTTTCCAAATCTTATTGAACTTTGTACTACATTAGGAAGTTCTTGCTGGTCCCTTATATAGATAACTAGGACATTACACAGGTTAAAGTTTTCATCTAGAAGTGTATTAGTGGTGTGCTAAAAGCAAGCTTTTGCTTGGCACATACTGGTATTGTGAAGCAACAGAACAAATTTTTTATTCTCTTCAAAAGACAGATGGATCATCCATAACCATTGATTTAAAGAATTGTTAATGACCAGTATAATTTGAATAAATCTGGTATGATAAGACTGAACAATTGACAACCAAAGGCACATACAGTTTGGTACGTTTTTCATTTTTCAGAATTAGGCATGTCATTCTCCTAACACGGTACAAAGAGAACATGATACTTTGTTCAACATATGACAAGTGAAAAGAGGCTTTTAAGTTCATATATGATGCTTGAATCTATTCTGGTTGAGGAATTTATTGATGCCTCTTCTAATGTAGGCATATACTAAAGATGGCGTGTTAGCTATATTGTATGGTGTAATTCCAAGGTCATGTTCATTTTTTTTTTTTGTCTTGCACTTATTCTATTAGCTAAAAAAGAATGATAAGCCAATACTAAAAAGATTTAAGAATTACTCTTTCCCAACATTGGAAATTGAACGTTCTACTATTAAGTTGTTTAATAATAATAACGAATATTAAGCATTGTAGCTATAAAGCAGAATGCCACCTCCTTTTTACTTTAATTTTCTAATTAAACTAAACAGGTGATCAACTGATCAAAAATTGAAGTCCAGATCAACATATTTGGAATTAACTAAATAATATAGAAAAAAAAGTTTGTTTGTTATTCACTCTTAGTATAAATAAATATGCAAATTGCTAGAATAAAGCCAACTTCCATACGCCTTATTTAGAAACCATTGATAGTGGACCAAATTAATACCCTATAAAATAAAGAAAAAAAATTAACCTAGGTGTCCCATATAATAATTCCACTTGAACAACTTCAAAAGGGTAAAAAGTGTAGTTATGTATCTCATAACTTTTTATGTATAACATCAAGATTAGAAAATTAAAAGCTCATGATAATTCATTAGACTTTTCTGGGACAGTGAGGTCTGATCAATTAGTTTCCACTTTTAAGAGGTATATGTTTATATTTCTTTTCTAATTTATACGATACATTTTGTGGACAAGAGTATTAAAAATATTTTTAAAATAAAAAAACAAAACAACTTTACTTATAAATGTTATAATTCATAAAATTTAAAACATTTAAAATAAAAATATTTTTAATTTTTTTAATTTTGAGAATTTTTTATTTTCGAGATCAACTAAAAAGAAATCTGAATTATATAAACTGGGACAAAAATATTATTAAATCACACACATTGTCACAAATTAAATGGAGGCAAGCAATCTTTTTTATAATCAAAGAAATCCCTAAAGACTAATAGTAGTGCATGGTTCAAAACTGGGTGAATAATGTACCCTTCTTCTATCCTTCACTTAAATTTTTATTCGGAGCAAGACTCGAACCCAAAATTATACTTCACATACACATCACGTGTTGCACTCTAACACCTGAGCCAAAGCACCGGGACAAATGAAAGCAAGCGCATAAGTAGTACTACTATTCATTAACTTAAAATCGTGAATCGGCGCTTCTTCAGAAAGTAAAATGTAGAAATGTTGAGACATACAGTATTTTGGAAATGAAATCAAAGCAAGATATGCACACTCGATGGTCCTCATACTTAGAGATTAAAAAATATTCAGTTATTCTGAAAAAAGAAAAAGAGAACCAACCTTTCAAGTGGAACGGGATGCAAGAAACCAAATACCGTCCAGGTTCAATGAATCTGACAGCACTTTATTCCTACAGAACTTCTTTCTTTCCCTCTAATCATAACAGACAGATGCCTCAAAGGAAAACCTCAAACTTTGTTATCATCTGTATTTGGGCAAAAAAAAGGGTTCAGAGAAGATACCCAGATGAATAGGTGCATGTTGAGAAAGTGGAGTAATGAAAAAAACAAAAAAAAGCACAATGAGAGACTACTGGTTACTTTGAGTATTATATTACCATGATATCTCAAGATTTTATTAGTATATGTTTGTACAAAAAGGGGAAAACAAGTATGGTTTATTATTTTTTCCGTTTCGAGTTTCACGTGTATATATGAGGAAAAAAAGAAAAAGTGAGTCTACGAATTAATTACTCCCTTCGTCCATGACATATACATATGTATATATTTTTTAAAATTGTTTTAGAAAAAATATTATTTTTGCAAATAATTTTATTATTATTAATAAAATAATTTGTAATTATATAAATATTTAAAGCTTTTTTTTTAAAAGAAAAATAAAAATTATATTAGATGCCCCATAAATTGATGCGATACAGCAGAAGTCAGTCGTCGGTTGGTTTGAGGTTTTAAGCTTGCACATAATGTGGGGTATGGAGGTCGTCTGATACTGACATAGTGTGGTCCAGGTTCTAAAAGGGGTAAAAGGACAACCTTGTTCTTATTTGAAGAAAAGTCTTAAGTTTGAAAAGTCTATGGAGGGTGATATGGACTTTAGAGCTCATTTGGTATAAAGATAAGTAATGCAAGAATTAGAAATATATAGATTAATAATGCAGAAATTATTGATATAAGAATTATAATGCTTGAATTATTTTATCAACCTGCTTCGTCATCGCGTTAAAAACTAGACATATCACGTGACGCTATTTGGCTTAAAACTCTATAAAAATTTATTTACAATTACACCTTTAAATTTTTGTTTAAAGAAATTTAGGAAAAGGGATTGAGGGGTCTTATCCAGGATAAGTAATCCATACTAAATCGGGAATGGAAAGAACCAACAATTACTGACGACTAAATTTTAATCCAAAACTATTCTAATTAAATAAGTACCACCAAACGGGGTCCTTAGCGTCTCGACAATGTAAGAGGCATAAGTCGTAGAATAAAATTGCTAATGAATGTACAAAATAATTACTTACTTCATTTAATTTTTTAAAATATTATGGTGTTTTAATTAATTTTATGGGGTATCAAATAATTTTATTTATTGGGGAAATTTATCAAATGAGAAGAAATTATCTATCTCTATTCTTTTACTTGATAGGTATGTTAAAAATATTTTTTTCAAGATAGTTGTTAATTTAAAATTCAAGATATAACATCATTTTTTATCGATACCATCCTTAAGTATTTAAGTCACTCTACAAGGTTATTATTATTAATTGGTCAAGTTACAATTCTTAGTAATTATTTCTTAAAGAATGTGTAAAGTTTATTCTACCAAATAAAAAGAAATTGAGGAAGTAATATTTTATCTTGTTGAAATTTGAACGTGAAACACTACAAAAAATTGTCTAGAATGGCGGGCACACCGACGCGATCACAGAGGTTTTTCGGGAAGAAATCGGCGGCTAACCAACGGATCGAGCATGCCTCAAAATTTGGCTCATTGAAAATAACAAATCGATAGATGTATCTAATACCGAGGGACATCCGTCCTGTTTCTTAAAATTCGACTTGGTGGGTTCTTTTAAATGTCACACGACATGAAAAGATAGTATATTAATGGACACCCTAGGTTTATTTTAATTAATTACTAAATTATTATTTTTAAAAAAATCTCGTCTCGACTCTGGTTTCTGTGTTCTTCTATATCCAAGAACAAACCGACTGACAATATCAATTCTTCCTAGATCGTTCCTCCGTGTTTTTTTGAGTTATAAAATTCACTGGACCAACTCACGTCCGTCGATTTTCTCGCAAAGCCCAAAAGCGTAAACTCCGCAATTTCTATATTTTTCACCTACCAAATTAAAATTCAACACCCAATATCACTAAAAGTCCATCATTAATTGTCATTAAATCAATTCTAATTCAATAACATAGTAATTATCGAATAAAAACATAAAAAATGTTAAATATCCTCCAAAATGATCTACAAAATTAAACAAAATGTTATAAACATATTCAGACATAGCCAATGCCTATGTTTATTTGCACAGAAGAGATACACGCGGCTATATTATAAATGTGTTTCATGCTGGTAGTAAATTGTGAGAAACATCCTATAAACAGAGGTTCTCCTTCATTGTGTTTCATCCCATCAAGAGAAATAAGAACTTCTCTCCTTCTCTCTTTCTCTACATATTCTTGTTCTTTCTTTTTATTATTTTATAACACGTTACGCACGGGCCGCCTCGAGCACTCACTTTGAAAGATCTCGAGGTAAGAAAAATTAAAATTTCTTTTTCGAAAGATTTATTACTTAACCACAGGAGCAGATACTCCTTTGCGATATCAGTTGTTCTGGCCAACTCTACCGGTCTCAAAATTCAAGGCCAAGGTATTATTTTTTTTCTTTCTTTTTAATATGGCTAATCTTACGAAATTTGATTTCATTTGGCCCTTCAAAGTCTGCAAGAACTACCTTTCAGCGTGGTGTGTTGGATGTAAAAACTATACGGATGCAATGGTCTGAGACACCATTAAAAGTGAAAGCAAAGCATCAAAATCCATATGGATGCCATGGGTCTGAGAGACACCATTAAAAGTGACAACAAAGCATCAAAATCCATATTGGGATGCAACGTCTCTTGGCATACTAATAAAAAAAGCCAAAACAAAGTGATCAAAAATCCTATGAATTTAATGGTCTGAGACACCATTGTGCTGAAACAAAGCATCAAATCAATATCGCCAAGCGCTATTTATATTCTCATGTCATCATCTGACTTAAATTCTTAAAATCAATATCTCACGGTCACATCCACTTGTTTTGTGGAATAGCCTAAAGAAAGGTATGACCACCTCAAGATGGTCATCCACCCAAAGACACGACATATCGATTCATCAACACTTTGCAATTGCCTACGAAGATACTCATCAACATTCAAAATTGTTTCTAAGTTGAAACTATGTGGAGAAACTATAAATGATGTTGATATGATTGAATATGTGGTAATTTTGTAATTAATTAAGAGCTCCTAAAAGCTAATGTATTACTACCCTAAGGAATGAAATTATTGTAGTAAGTCTCAAAAGTGAAAACTTCTTATAAGTTTCAAGGACATTGAAAAATGAGACTATAAATTATGAGAAGATCTAATATCTTCACGCTATTACAATTGAATGGGTTTTAAATATTTATGTAAAATATTACCCGCCGTTCTTTTTATTTGTAGTAATATAAACAGGTATGATGATTTAAATCACACACAAAGTAAACTAGAAGTTTGAACAAATAATGGGTATAACCGATTGGACATCCCTGCCAAATGTGATGCAAAAATAATCGAGAATTCACTTAGGCTATATGTCAAGAAATAAAAGATTCTTCAAGAATTCTCTTGTGTTGCTTGTTCTCGTGAAAGAATGATCTGATCAGCCTAAGATTGGAATTATATTCGCAAATTTTGGAACTTATGTGCCAATATTGCCCATTCACCTACCATGCGAACCGCTTCGCTAACACGATCTATGGAATGGTCACATGTATTTTGGATATCAACTTACAATTGATTTTTGTAAGGTTGCTGCTCGAATTATTAAATTATATAGTTCCAAAATGCAAAATCAATGTTTGATAATGTGTTGATTCATATATATGTCGGGTTTAGCAAAATTGTATGCCTCCAATTATATCTAAATCATTGGTTATGAGATTAAAACTCCCAAATAAAATTTGCATGAGATATGGTTTATTTAACATATAGCAACACTAACGCATCAAGACAACAAAGTTTCCTGCTTATCTTCCGGCTTGTATTGGACAAAGATTAGTGCAATCGAGGCACATTCTATAGTAAACCAGAAGTTTACTAATTCCAATACTTTTGTACTTTGGCAAGACTGCTCTGACTTCCTCCTGGATCTATAATGACGAGACGAATTATAGAAAATTCAAATGGGCATCCATTAAAGAACTTGAAGATTCTTTCAAAATGGTAACTTTCTTTGTGTTGTTTGGTTATCATGCAAGTTAATTGTGAGACCATCACTAACAAAGGGGCCGAGATCGAGTCCCCCGCATTCTGGAACGCATATGCGGGATATCTGTGGACCTATCCACCCACCTAGTGGGTCGTTTAAATACTTCATGTTCCTAATAGATGCTTCCTCTGTATGGTCTCATGTGTGCCTATCATTATCCCCGCAACCTCGGCGTTTGCAAAATTATTGGCACAAATAATACGATTACGGCCACAATTTCCTGATAATCAAATTAAGTCCATTCGCCTCATAATGCCGGCAGTTTTCATCCCAAGCATTTTATGATTATCGTTTATCAATTGGGATAAGAGTTGAACATCCTCGAGCTCATGTTCACACTCAAAATGGCCTTGCCGAGTCACTAATTAAACGTCCGCAATTGATAGCAAGGTCATTGCTCATGAAAACTAAGCCGCTCGCTTCTGCTTTGGGTCATGCGATTCGCATGCCGCAACACTTGTTCGTCTCACCGAGTAAATAATCATACTTTTCTCCTAAGCAATTGGCTTCTCAGTCAAGAACCTAATATTTCATCTGAGAATTTTTGGATGTACGTATACGTGCTCGTAGCACCACCACATCGCACAAAAACGGATCCCCAAAGAAGGTTAGGAATTTATGTTGGTTTGAATCGCCCTCCATTATTCACTACCTTGAACCATTAATCGGAGATATGTTTACCGCTCGATTTGCAAATCGTTTGGCTTGATGAGACAATTTTCCCCAAAATTAGGGGGAGAAAATTTGTGAAATCAAAAGAGAAATTTTGTGAAAATTCATCGCCGTCTCATCTTGATCCACGTGCTTCATTTGTGAGCAAGAAGTACAAAAGATTATTCATCTCGTTAAAATTGCAAATCAAATGCCGCATTTTATTTACAAACATTTTAAAGTTAAGTTACTAAGTCATATTCCCCAGAATGTCCTAATTCGAATTGATGTCCCCGAAGGACCATCTACTAGTGTCATAGCCAATGAGTCCAAAGCACGCCTAAAGCGTGGTAATTACTGGGCTCCTAAGGATCAAATCCTAGAAAAAGAAAAATAAATGGTCAAGATGACACTACGATAGAAACCACATATGGAAGTTCAAGACTTGAGCAATTTTGATATTCATTTAAGAAATCACCGAGCCTAAGACTCAAGAAATGAGGACTATCCATAAATTCAAGTGATTGCCGGGAATTAATCGATCAAAAATAGTGGTGGATTATGTCTTTGCATATAATGTTGCAACAAAAATCATACAAGATAGTGAGGATTCAACCTCAATCAGTCACGTAATGTTTACAAAGAAATGATTGGCCAAAAATGGCAACAAGCAATTCAATCAGAATTGAATTCACTTGTCAAGTGAAGTTTTTGGACCCATAGCTCAAACAACACGGTATTAAGCCTCGTTAGGCTATAAAATGAGTTTTTGTGCGAAAAAAATGAGAAAAATGAAGTACAAAGGTACAAAGCACGCCTCGGTTGCACAAGAATTTCACAAAGGCCTGGTGTCGACTATGAAGAGACATATCACCAGTTATGGATGCAATAATATTGTTATCTTATTAGTTTCACCTATCACGCAGGCTTGAAATGCATTTGATGGATGTAGTTATATCTATCTTTTATGGATCACTTGATAATGAGATATACATGAAAATCCCCGAAGGATTTAAATGCCCAAGCGCATATCATTCAAAGCCCTGAGTCGTATTCAATTAGATTGCAAAGACATTGTATGGTTCAAGCACCGACGATGTGGTATAATCGCCTTAGTGAATATTTATCTAAGGAAGGTTATATAAATGATGAAATTTGCCCATGTATTTTTATAAAGAAAACAACATCGGAGTTTGTCATACTTTCTGCTTACGTAGATGACATAAACCTTATTGAACTCCAATAGAGCTTCGAAAGGCAATTGATTATTTGTTAAGGAATTGAGATGAAAAACATCCAGAAAGACAAAATTATATCTTGGTTTATAAATTGAGCATTTGAAAATTTGTGTCTTTTTCATCAATCATTTAAGGCGTAAAAGGTGTTGAAAAAAATTTTATATGGATGGCGCACACCCATTGGCAATTCTATGGTCGTTTCGATCACTGATGAATAAGGATCCATTCCACCTCACAGGAAAGGAATGAAGAAATTCTTGGTCCAAGTGCTCATATCTTAGTGCAATTGGTGCACTACAATGTATTCACAACACTACAAGGCCTCGATATAGCCGCCTTTTCTTGCTAATTTGTTGAAGGTATAGTTCTCATCCTACTAGAGGCATTGGAATGGAATAAACACATAATGCCAGATCTAAAAGTACTACCGACATGCTTATTTTATTCTAATAATTGCAGCCCCTGCATCTTGTTTGCCAAGTGCCGATGTGCCGTGTATTTATCGTACCCACACAAAGCTCGATCTCAATCTGGCTACGTGTTCATATGTGGAGGTACCGCAATATTCGAGATCTACAAAGTAGTTCCGTAGCTACTTCATCAAATCATGCCGAGATAATACTATTCATGAAGCAAGCCGAGAATGCGTGTGGCAGAGGGGTCCACGATACATATCTTTAGAGAAAAAATGTGGTTTAAACTATGACAAAGTACCCACAATTTTTGTATGAAGATAATGCCGTATGCATAGTACAACTAAAGGGAGTGATTCATAAAAGGAGATAACGAAGCACATCTCGCCAAAGTTTTTCTACACACATGAGCTCCAAAAAGAATTGCTGATATCAATGCAGAGCAGACTGCTCTATGACAATGCCACATTTTATTCACCAAATCTCTACCAACCGCAACTTTCAAGAAGATCGTGCAAAAGATGGATGCAAAGATTCAAGGATGTTGTTTATTAGGAAGCATCACGCGCCGTACTTTTTTTCCTTACGAGGTTTTGTCCCACCGGTTTCTCTTTATAAGGTTTTTAATGAGGCGTACCATAATGCGTATTATTAGATATTGCAAAAATTCTTTTCCTTCACTAGATTTTTTTCCACTGTTTTTTTCAGAAGGTTTTAACAGAGGCACATTGTACATATCTATCAAATAGACATTCAAGCGGGAGTAAGAAACATATTTGTATTATAGTGAATGTCTATAAAGGTATTTGTAATTGTAGTAGGATACAGGTGTTTATATTATAGTGAAAGTCTATGTTTTGGAGAAAATTATTAGGAGAAATTATCCCCTATAACAGAGGGGGTTCTCCTTCATCGATTTAACCCCATCAAGAGAAATAACCTCTCTCCTCTCTCTTTCTTACAATATTCTCTTTGCTTCTTTCTTTATTATTTTAATAATCACAAAAACTTCAATATTTACAAAATTTTAACTTTTTTCAATGTTCAACAATATAAATCCTAACGACTCGATGTCCGTTCGACACTCATCCTCGTAATCACTTTGAACTTCATCTTCAACCCAGGTGGGAAGAGAACGGGTACATTGGCGTGACCCACAAAGAAGGAGGCAATTCCCTTGTTCCTTGAGAGCCTCAAACATATGACACATGATCTTATTCTCATAAATGCGTCTTGCCTTGACATCTCAAGCAAGGCACGTGTAAGGTGTTTAATCTTCTCATGACATAGCAACTGACCAACACCATCAACTACCTCATGCTGCTAGAAGAGCTAATACCTTTCGGCCTCCCGTCCTGGATCTATTGAACCGAGTTCCTAGATCCTAGGCCGTAGACTCTCTCTTTGTCCTCTCGACCACTTTCTTAATCCGTGATTCGAATAACGAAGATCCGCCGAGAATGGATCGCCTCTTGCGTCACAGTCTAACTATACTTAGACAAGAGTCGTTGATAATTCATGCGCATAATTAAAAAGAAAATAAAGTGAGTACATGCTTGTTCAAACTTCACATATTACTATTTGTATTAGCATTTCCAGTGGACTTACATAGCTCGTTCAAATTTTAGTAACACCTCGTACTTTTAAGTTAAGTTTAAAATCACATATGATTTAGATACACCTAAACCTCGATAAATTTTATGAAAACTAGGTATTAAGATCAATCTGTTATAGAAGTGCATTGGATATGAATTAAGCTCATAAGGCTTAGCATGTAGTTGAGTTGAGAACTTTCCTACCGATTGGAGTTTTCATGTAATTGATATGGTCAACTTTTAAAACGATCATAACTCCCACTTACGAAGTATTTTGAGTGATTCAACCCTTTAAATTAAAGTCCTTTGAGTCTTCTTTTTGAACATCCAACCGTCAATTGAAGCCTGAGTAAAACGTTATCGTATTTTATTAAGGCACTATCAAGGTAGCGCATTGCGCCCGACCCTAATCTTCGTAGAAATTCTTATCGTTTGGCGCATCGGGAGGCACACCGCACCCGAGACCAAACTTCAGACGAAAAAAATCTGTTCAGTGGCACCATGATGGGGCGCAGCCGCGCGTAAGCCGAATTTCGCAAGAATCAGCCGTGCAGCTAGCGCGATGCGCCGTGACTCCGTATCGACCTCACTTTTTATGTATATCTTATGTTTTAAGTTTGAAATCGTAGCATTACCCAAATGACAATCCAAATGTCCAAACCTTATATTCTCCCTAAATTTCATGATTTTGAAGAGGAATTAAGCTCTCCAAACATCTCCAATCATAAGTTCCTCCAAGGTAAGTCTTCTTTCTTGTTCCTAAGGTTAAAATAGCGATGTTCTAATCCTAAGATACGGGTTCTAAGGAAATTCTTAATGAAACCTAGGAATCATTGAGAACATTCCACCACTCAAGCTCAAGAACAACCTTTCGAAGCTCCAAGACTTGAAATCTTAAGTACCCCTCCTTCCGCCAAGGTAAGTAACTCTCCTAAAACTCATACGAGTATTATTTTCTACTCCCAGGATGTTCTAAGGTCAAGACTCGCGGGATGGTGCTAGGAAGCCATGAGTCTGGAGAAACGACCTGTGGTTAGGATTTACGGGACTATTTTGGTGTCGAGGAAGGATACGTTGTTTGGTCGACTCATGTTGCTGGCGCTTGTTGCTGGGCGGGGCTGGGTAAGAAAGAGGCGGGTGGTAGGTCACCCCACTCATAAGAGGCTTAAATTTCCTATGCCCTGGGTGTTCGATGAATTGCCTCTATGACTTGGATTTCGTCATTAAATAGTTCTTATCCATATACTGTGGGTGGGCAAAAATCCGAAAATCAAAATCGAATCGAACCAAATTAATTCTGCGATTTGGTTTTTTCTGCTTTTCGTTTCTGGGTTTTGCTGGGTTTTTTTTATAACGTAATTCGGTTTTCGGTTTTTTTCTGCTATTTACCACCGGCTTTCTGCTAAACCGAATAACCGAATATATATTAAAATTATTTTATTTTATTTTTATAATAAATAATTAAATTAAATAAAAAATTAAAACCCTAAACTAATCACAATCCTAAAAGCTAATCGCCTAATCCTATTCCTTCCCCGGCTTCCTCAGCTCCTTCCTCGTTCGACACTGATAACACTATTCCAATTTCCAACTCGCGCCGCTGCGCCGCTTCTCGACGGGCTTCTACCCTGGGCGCCCGCCTCATCGCCCTCAACGCGACGACGCGACTGTCTCCTTACTTCACCACGATAGTCGCCCGGGCCACCACTCACCACTACCGGGCGGAAGTCACCACCACCACTCTACCGCCTAAGGTCACCAACACCACTACCATTCTAAGACTCAACAAATTGCCGCTTCGTCGGCCCACGTCTCCTCTCCGTCGACCGTCCATCGCCGTCGCACCCCCATTTCCCAACTCCCACCGACGGCCCATCGCTCCTCGCCTCATCTTCACTCTTCCTCGGCCATCGTTGACTCCACCATTCGACTCGAACCTCAAGTCCTCAACAGTAAGTCCTCAACAAATTAACAATCCCATTAACATTATTCCTTACCCCAACTAGACTCGACTCGACGACTTTGGAACCGAAGTCTCCCCATCGCCATCGCCCATCATCGGGCCTTTCAATCACTGATTCATTGTTGGGCAGGAAAACCCTTTTTTATGGGTTCTTATAAATTTATTTTGGGTATAATTTTTTTGTGTTCATCGATTACCCTCACCTTAATTCGTTTTCTCGGGATTACGCATCTAATAGATGTATCAAATGTGATCATGTGAATGTATATTATTATTATTTCAAGAGCTTTTGGTTGAGTTTAACAAATCATTGATAATGTATGCATTATTATATATCGAGTGGTAAAAAGCTATGTATGCATTATTATATATCGAGAAAATCAATAGTTAATAATATGAATGTGCTCTCGTTTTTTTTTATTTTATCACATTATTTTAATATGAGTAAAATATTAAAATTATTCTCTCGTTCAAAGTTCAAACTATAGTATTCGACTATTCGTATATTTTGGTATACTTCACAACCTCGAGTCCTGAGTGATCTATTTTTTGTTTGGCATATGATTTGATTCTTTGAATAGTCTTTGTCTTTTTGATATATCATCTCGTTGGTTGTTGATTGTTGGTTAATTATTTATGATTGTTTTTTTTAATTTTATATAGATGGATGATGAAAGAGAGTAAGTGGGATGCTAGTTCAACCGGACAACTCACTTGATACTCAAACCTGGGATACAAAGAAAAGGAAAGAAATGCAACCAAGATCCTGGGGTTTGGGCTCATTTTGATAAGGTAGTTGAATGGTATTGGTAGAGCGAAGTTCAAGTATTGTAACAATACTTATGCTGCCCATACAAGTAAAATGGAACAACGTGGGGTTTGAAACAACATTTTGGATAGGTGAAGGGCATATAAAACTATCATGGAAACTTTTCCTCACAATGAAAATATCTTTTCAAACTCAAGATGCCCCGCTTTGAAATTTGAACAAGACAAAGTAGTTAGAAGGGCTTTGTTGAAATGATAATTATCGTTGAACTACCATTTAGCTTTGTAGAATGAAGGTTTCAAGAAGGTTATGAGCAAAGCCCAACTCTATTTAGAATTCCTTCCCCGTAGAACAATAACCGTGGATAGTTATGAAGTTTATAGTGAATGAGACAAGATTTGAAGAAGTCTTTTAAAGAAGTATAATCAAAGATTGTTCCTACTACGTAAACATGGACATCATTGCAAAGAATTAATTATATGTGATTGACTCCGCTTCATTTTATTGATAGAAGTCAAGTGTTTCGTATGTTAATGATGGAATTTTTGCCCAATCTCTAGTCATATGGGTGAGCAAATGGCGTAGACTATTAGTAATTGTTTGCTTGATCGACATTTGACAAGGTATTCTCTATAACTATCGACAACGCCATCTAATGACGTTACGCTTAAAGAATTGTCTAAACAAATTGAATATGTGGGGAACTAATATAATGGAGGGTAAACACCTTCTACGTGAGATGGGCGACTCACATACTTAATCCGATTGTGCAAGAAGGTTTGAAAGAAATTGATCCTTCACAAGTGGTTCGACAACGCGTAAGTATGTTAAATCATCCTCGCAAGAACAAGAAATCCTAAGAAATTGTGAAGTCCAAAAGGTAGAACGTGATAAACATCACGCGATGTTCCTACTAGGTGAAATTCCACCTATTCGATGTTGGATACTAAGACAAAAGCTCTGAGGCCTTTGATAGGTTTGATCTTTTTGATGACCAATTTAATACTTGTCTTTCAACTAATGTGTGAAGACGAAGTGTTGCAGTCCGCTCGAATGTGATAATTGGGTGAATGTGAGGAATGTGGTTAAGTTTTTCAAAGATTCTACGAGCTCACTCAGAAGGTTTCAAAATTCACATTATGTTACTTCTAATGTTCATTTTGAGGATATATGCCAGCTTGATGCATATTTGAACGTGTAAGCTTAGCAAGTGAGAGATCTTAATTTGAGCAACATGGCCGAACGATTTAAACAAAAGTTAAGAAATATCGGCCCCCAAAAAGATGAACAAAATAATTTTTATCGTTTCCGTGTCGATCCGAAATAAGTTTCAGGTATGTTAGCTTCGCACTTGAAGAACTATTTCAGGAGGAAATAAGAAAAGAAAGTAAATGAAGGAGTGCGTGATTATATGACTTCTTTGCTCAAGTGTATATAAGACAATATTCAAAAGGATCTAATCAATCATCTCCCCATCTAGGATCACTTCATCTCAGACACATCCGATACATCTAGTTCGGCGCTTCTTCTACATGAAAACAAAGCCTTGAGAACTAAGCTTTACTTGAAAAACAAAAAGAAGATTGTGGAAGCGGGGGTGCTAAACTGAGTTGGATAGATACATTAGTGAAGAACAAGAGCCCGATTATGATGATTTTGATATATTAAATTTCGCGGAGGGTTAATTCTCCCAGGTTTTCTGCTCTTTCAGAGTTAGCTCGTGGTGTGTTGGCTATTCCATTTCAAGTGTGGCTTCGTAATGTGCATTTGGGTGACTTCGTGGTCGTATTTTTGATCCATTTAGAAGTTCATTAACTCCTAAATGTGTGCAATTGCTTCAGGTTCAAGATTTGCTTAGACAAAGAGACTAATCCTATTCGTGTTGAGGAAAGTTTGAGTATCTGAGAAACTCGAGCTTGGTAAGATTTTTTTATATTTTTTAGTTGGTTGTTTAGACTTTTAAGTTTTAATGCAATAATAAATTAATAGTATACTAATTTGCGTTTTATGACATATTTGATTAAATTATCTTTAGAGACGAGCAATAAATAGAAGAGAGCTTGTTACACCCGTAAAAAATTCCCGACGCATGTATTTGGCCTATTCGCGATATTGGTTAAGAGTTTGCAATACCATACATGCTAGAAAAGGCCCTGGGAAAGATCGGACAAGCGCCAAGTCGGCGTGTCGCAAGGCAAAATGTGATTTATAAATCGCATTCATCAGACGCGACTTATAAATCACATTCTATGAATGCGACGAGTAGTGACAAATTATATATATGCCCCCACTTTGCCTTTAATTGATTAAATCACCAAATAATTTCCAAACCGGGCGCAGAGTACTGTAGGAAGACGCAAAGTAATATAAATTGTCGCTTGATTATGCTTCGTCAAACATAGTCCAAAATCCAAATTAACCTCATGCTCAAGGTATTTAGCAAGCAGGGAGCATTCCTACTGATTTAGTTTCGCGAATTTGACTGGAGCAGAAACCGTCGAGCTACCGAGCTAAGGTAACTAGAATTGCTCCAAATTAGTGTCAATGTGCTCCTAGCCTTAAAGTGAATACTTCTCCCTTCTCGACTAAAATAGCAAAGTTTTTAACGCCTTCGATAAAGCTTCCAAGTTTAGGCTACAAATATATCAAAGGACGTTGTCTTTCGTAATAGTGATGTATTTAGTACTAATTGACGTGTATGTGAATGCATAGAGAAATAAATTGAAAGATCGACCAGCCTTCGTCCGTTAGCCTGGAGCAACCCGAGGTTAAGGTATGTGTGTGCCGCTCTTCTAAGAAGTTAGTAACTCAGCCTAGCATAATACGCAGAACCTCGTAATAGAACTCCCTGAGTCAATATTGAGTATTGTGCAAAGTTCCGCAAGTCTCGGTTGCGTTGTTGTATCATACTTCACCCAAAGCTAGAAAAGTATACGCCAAATGGCGAGTTAGCATTTCAGATTCATTATAGCCTATTATATGATTAGCAAGCATGTTGTTAGAATAATATGATACCGATATTCATAATAAAAGTTAGTAAAGTAAAATCGTATGAGCAGACAAGATCCTCGTTGCGATTAGCTGCTCGTATGTATGATATTCAAGGCTGTGATTAGCCAAACAACATGGAGAAAATCTGGCAACAGATTAGCTCTCTGCAGCTTATATAAAGATCACAAACATTCGCATAAAAGTAGTATAAGAATCGCATAATACGTAAAAGATCGTAATAAGAAATCGTATTTTCGTATAGCACCCTTTTCGGCTTAAACATGCTTGCTATTTATGTGCCTATTGTTTGTCGAGACTTGGTCAGGTCGCGAGGGCACTCCCGTCGAGTGTCCTCGCCGCCCCGGGTTGGCAATCGTGTCGCCCACCGAGCGAGTGGGTTTACGTCACTCCAAGGAGTGGCATGCCGTCTCGGGGCTGGGACGAAGACGTGGGACGAAGCTTTCATATCAGCCGCGCATTATACAAAGCCCCGTCAGGCGACTGGGGCCGCCATGAGTGGTGCACGCATTCATGCGTACGACATAGCCGTAAGCCCCGTTGTGCGACTAGCGCTGTGGAGCAGTGGCTGTGATACGCCGTATACAGACATAGCATGTGAGTCCTCCCACTGCACACCTGCTATTTATATCGAGGTTATTGTCTGTTTGAGACCTAAGTGGGCCTAGCAGAGGTTCTCGTGAAGCAGATGAGCGGAGTTACTTATTTTTGGCCGCTTTGAACCCGGTAGGGGTATATAGATTACTCAAGTTCGCTTGGCGCCATCCTAGCTTACGGGGTTGGTATCGTCTCTCGTTTTCTATATATATGTATTTATGTGCTATATACTTGCTAATGTACGTAGGCCGCCGCATCTGGCTGTGTACGCTCCGCCCCTATCGTTACGTAAAGGTTTGATCCAAGCTTATACTGGCCGCATTCAAGATTCCCCTCGCTACGAACTCGTTAGTTATGTTATCTATTTTCAATTGTATTAAGTTGTTTTCAATTGTTTCAGATACTCCGCACAACAGGACGACGCCCAATGGGGCGTCGCATTACTTGCCTATTGCGTACTCATAGACGAAGGGTACATCCCTCGTGATTCCAACGTAATATGTAGTCATCACCCGTCATCCGTAGCCCGATATTCGTAGTAGTTCATTTCCTTTTGTTGTGCAAGACGGTAGGCCTGGCCCTGGGTCCATCATTTCTATCATTACTCATGTGAGGCTTGCAGGGACAGGCATGCTATCTCCCCGTGGCCGCTGAGCCACTGTATGGTGTCAGTATTGTGTTTAGCTGCTTAGTATTCTTGTTGTATGCTTACCAAGGCCATAGTCTCGATATAGTGGTGACTCGGTTCTGGCCACGTAGTTATTCATATTCTATGTTGAGTTTCGTATGACTAGACAAAGACGGTGGCCTCAGCTGCCCGCATAAAGTTCCTTTGTTACGAGATGCTTCGGTTAGCCGTTATTACATATACAAAGGGCTATAGGCCCAGCCACTGAGGCCGTGTTTACGCCGTTATATAGCCCGTTGTTCCCGTAAATCGAATGTAGCTACCAGCACTGTACATGCCTAGCTTACCCGCTAAGAGCCACCAGTCCTACCAGTGGCACTGCAGGCTACCATAACCCCCAAGGCGGGTACGACAAACTCGCACGAGTGCGCCGCGTCCTGTGGTTTCGCAAGCCGTGTTAAGTAGAGTCTGTCTATGGATGTGTTGTGCACCACATACTATAGGCAGGAGTCAGCAAGACATGATAGGATGGGTACTCGTTCACTAAATGTGCTATGGGCATGCACAAACATGTGGTCGTGGCCCCTAAAAACTTACCATATTCTTTTCGTTACGTATACAAAGGCGCATCAAAGAATACCTTATCACAAAGTAAGACCGTATATAGCAAATGGTAATAGGGCACCAACCGCCATAAGATAATTATAAAGAAGACAGGGAGGAGGTACCAGAGACCTCCCAAATAGTGATATCTTTATCGCGCATTTTATTCATACGTTGATAACGGCGAATAGGAAGTCGAAGTATAATGTATATACGAGTTGACTTATTTATTAGATATATAAGATCTGATTAAGATAATAGACAATAATGTATCTCAGATAAGTGTGAGAAAAAAAAAAGGAGAGGAAATGCAGGATTCTGTTATCAATCTTTTCAGATGTAGTACGGTTTCATGTTTCCGTTTAGTTGTAAAAGGGGGCTATTCCTACCTTTGATTTTGATTCCAGATAGTAAAAGGAATAAGAATTAAGGTATGTGAGATTGCCCAAATAAGAAGTAAGTAAAGACGGATTAATTGATTCCAGAAAGTGTTAGAAAGCGAAAGAGCCCTTATGATTACGCGAGTCAAGGCGTGACCCTCAAGGATAATAGGCAAGAGCAAGTAAGACCATAGCTACTCAAGCGTGTAAAAGACCCGCGTGATTTAACGCGCAATATTCAAGTTCGAGTTAGAAAGGCCAAGTCCGCCATAATATGCCAACAAACAAGCAAGACACACCCGCAAGATAATAGCTATGATTTCTTGGCCAGATAATCGGAAGGTATGAGGTCATGTGAACTGATGGGCCTCGATTATAAGCCTAAGAAGTATAGGCCGAGGCTTGATCAAGAATCTTATTAACAATGAAAAAGGCAAAATTCAACCCTGCAGAGTCTACTTTAAGCAAGATAAAGGAGAAAGTGTAAATACTAGATTTTGGGTGGGGAAAATTAGAATCACCCCAAATTGATAGAATATCGTATTATGGACTAAGCCTCTGACCGATAGTTAAAAGACAAAAGATTGTGGTTCGTAATGCCGCGCATGTCCGCCTCTCTGCGGAGAAGTTAAAAAAAAAACTAATGCATACGTAGACTCCAATCTAGTACTACCGAGACAAGACCCGTGATAGTCAAAGGGCTTTCAATATAATTTCAAGTAAGGCCACAAGGTTCTGACATTGATCCCATGTTGTAAGAGTTGCAAAATTCAAACAATGCACTCATAACTAAAGTATATGTTTGTTACTTCCGTAATTCAGTAAGGACAATACAATGAAATGATAAGAGAAGGCAGGAGGTATTAATAGACCATGTATGCAGATATCATGTCAAACATGAAATTCAAAGAAAGCACGCGTAGATTACGTATCACTACGTAATCTCGCATGTATTGTACGCAGCTATCGATATATATATCAAGACAGATAATGTATATGGCCATGATAAATGCCATTAGGGGTTACAAGGCAATCACTTAGATTCTCGATTAATGCTGTATATATATGCAGACGATGTAGATCTCGACATGACACTTTGAATTTCTTTAGTTATGTCCTTTGGGCCGACGAATGCCCCAACAATATTTACGTGACCTCGATGAATAAAAGATTTTCTGCACTGTTACCCTGACTCGTTCGATGCTGTTTATCGATGATATTTTGCGTATTCTCGCCCGGTTAGCATCACCGTACTCATTACTGGGACAGCTGCTCCGCATTCTCAGGGACCGCCAATTATATGCTAAGTTTTCTAAACGTGAATTTTCCGGTTTAACCCGCATCCTTCGGGGCATATCATACCTGGACAAGCAGAAGGAGCATGCCGTAAAATAGCAAAGCAGCTAAAACATGGCCTAGGCCTACCACTCCATCTGAAGTCCGTTAGCCGGGGGTTGCCAGGATATTGGCTGTGAGATTTGTTGGAATGGTTCTCTTACTTGTAGCTAAGATTCCTCTCGACCACAAACCGACGCAAAGCAAAAGAAAGTTTCAAGGGACAAGAGGAATGGAGTGAAGCTTCCAAGAATGAAAGACAGATTAACCTCCTGTCCAGTGTTAGCAATGCTGAAGGTACATAAGGTTATGCCCAAGATGGACACATACACATCGTGCGTTGGGTTGGGTCAGGTGTTAATACAACATGGTAAGTGTAATCATGGTATGCTTCCGCATGTACCGAGAAACACGAAAAGAAATTACCCTACCCACGACTGAGTTAGCCGGGCAGTGATCCACGCCTTAAAGATAGCTGAGACATTACTTCTGTATGGCGCTCACGGGTTTTCACATCATAAGAGCCTGCGTATATCTTCACCCAGAGGAGTTGAATTTGCGACGCCGTCGGTTGGAGTTATTATTAAAAGATTATGACGTGATATTCGTATCATCCATAGAAAAGCCAACGTTGTGAGCAAAATGCTCTCACCGTAAGTCAATGGGAAGTTTGGCATATTTGCAACCCGAAAGGCCGGGAGTTGGCCGTGAGATACATCAATTAGCCAGCTTAGCCGTCATAGCAAAACAAAAAAAGAGGACAACCGAGCTTAATCTCGTAACACCGCCGTGTCATCACTAGTTACGGGCGGAAAGAATGGCAATATTTAAGATCCCGACCCGGTCCAACTTAAGGACAAAGATTCGGCAGGGAAAGCGCCTGTGATTTCCGATAACAAAGACGGAGGCCGTGTTGTAGCGCCGGTCTCTGTGTTCCGTATGTTTCAGGCTCCGCCAAAGCATTATGAATGAGGTACATTACGCCCGCTATTTTCACTCCTACATGAAAATGTACCATGATACCAAAGAGAACTACCGGTGGCCGTGCATGAAAAGAGAAATTGCCGAATTTGTAGCCCAAATTCCTAACCGCCAACAAAGAAGCTAACACCGTAAACCAAAGCGTTAACTCGTGACATACCGTGTTTCCGGAAACGGGAAGCAAGAATATGGATTTCAGGCGTGATTCCCCGTACTAGACATAGACATGATTCTAATGTGGGTGATAGTTGGACAGGTTAACAAAATCACTATTTCCCCGCCGTTGAAAACTACTTTCCTACGAAGATTATGCCGAGTTGTATTTAGAGAAATAATGATTACACCTGAGTGCCGCATCTATTATTTTAGACAGAGGGAGCCTGGCCATGTGCCTAGATTTTGCAATGCTTCGTAGAGATCCGGGTACGCAGATTAAATTGAGCACAACATTCCACCCCGTCGATGGACAAGCCGAACGCACTATTCGGACGGCCAAGACATGCCGCGAGCGTGTGTGCTAGATTGGACGTAATCGATGAGCATTTGCCATTAATTGGGTTTGTGTTATAATAATAGCTATCACCTCGGGCCTATCCGCATGGCGCCTTTCGAGGCATTATATGGGCAAAATGCAGATCGCCGCTGGTTTGCTCAAGTAGAGAATCAAGATTGATTGGGCCGTAAATTATTCAATGTGGGGCCGTGAGGAAAAGCTAAAACTTATCAGAGAACGCCTATCGACTCACACAAAGCCGCCGTAAATCATATGCGATGCGCGCGCAGAGATCCGGAGTTTGATGTAAATGACTCTGGTATTTCGAAAGTGTCTCCATGAAAGTGGGTGATGAGATTCGCAAGAAAGGTAAGCTCACCCGAGATTGGCTGGACTCATCGCATTCGTCAAGAATAGGCCAAGTTGGCATATGAGTTGAACTTGCTCCGTAATTAGAATCCGTTCATCCTGGCTCTTTCACGTATCTATGCCAGGAAATGCATAGTGAGACCCATCTAGAAAGGGCCTAAATCGGATATCCAGACACTTTAAGAGTCGTTTGGCGAAGAGGTTCCAAGTAGGCCATCTTACGTACGTATTCATAGATCGAGAACCAAAGATATTGCGTCTCACATGCAATCGTGGCATAACAGAACCGAGAGGAGATGACTAGGAGGCGTGAGAAGATATGAAAACCGCATATCCTACTCTGTTCCAAGCATAGCTACCAAGAGGTATGAAGTATATTTGTTACTTATGCAAAGGCTTTTATAGTATATATATATATGTGTTGAAATGATCGATGTTAATTTGTCATGTGAATACTATAGCAGAAGAAAGCGGCACTAGATACCTTCGTATTTTCAGTTTTTTGTGGATAGTCCATATTAAGGAAACTCCGTCAAATTTTTCTAGAAACAAGTCGAGTAAATTGGGAAGTCCTATGGATGTAAGTCTACATTCGAGGATGAATGTTCTTGGCTGGGGGAGTAATGTTGCACCCCGTAAATTTTCCGACGCATAGATGGCCTATTCGCATGTCAAGCCATGGTTTTAGAATGCCATACATGCTAGAAAAGGTCTCTGGGAAAGATCGGACAAGCGCCAAGCTCCATACTGTAAGGCAAAACGTGACTTATAAATCGCATTCCCCGAATGCTGATTTATAGTGACAATTATATATATGCCCCCACTTCGGTTTTAATTGATTAAATCACCAAATAATTTTAAACCGCGAGAACAGAGGAAGCACGCAAAGTTATATAAATTGTCGCCGATTACGCCTCACAAAGGTAGTCCAAATCCAAATTAACCTCGAACCGAGAAGATGCAAGAAGATGAGCATTCATACGGATTTAGCCAAGGAATTCTGCACTGACAAACCGTCGAGCTACCGAGCTAAGGTAACTAGAATTGCTCCAAATAAGGCTTCACTGTGTTCCTAGCCCCATGCGAATACTTCTCCCTTCTAGACTTTTGAAAAATAGCATGCAGCTTTTGACCGTTTCGATAAGCCTAAGTTTAGGCTACAACAGCATCGAAGTGACGCCAGTTTTCGTAATAGTGATGTATTTAGTACTAATTGATGTGTATGTGAATGCAAGCTTGGGAGAAATAGTCGGAGTATCGACGAGCTTCATCCGTTAGCCTGACAACCCCGAGGTTAAGGTATGTAAAGCCGCTTCTTCAAGTAGTTATAACTCTAGCCTCAAGATAATGTACGCAAACTCCGTAATGTAACTCCTGAAATAATGATTGTGCATTGTGCAAAGTCTCGCAAGTTCTGCCAAGGTTGTTGTATCATACTCACCCCGAAAGCTAGAAAAGTATACGCCAAAATGGCGCAAGTTAGCATTCCAGATTCATTATAGCCTATTATATGATTAACAAGCATGTTGTTGAATATGATACGTATATTCATAATAAAAAGAAAGTAAAACTGACAGATGATGCGTATCTCAAGGCGCATTAGCTGCTCGGGGACAGATGATATCTTGGCTACAGATTAGCTACAAAATGTAGACAGATAGTAACTTGGCAATGACATTTCGGGTAGCTTATATAAAGATCACAGAATTCGCATAAAAGCAAGATAAGAAAAGATAATACGTAAAGAGATCAATAAGGAATCGCATTTCGTATAGTACTTTTCGCCAAACATGCTTGCTATTTATGTGCCTATTATTTGCCGAGACTTGGTCAGTGTCGCTGCAGGCACCCCGTCGAGCGCCCCCGCCGCCCCGGCTGGTAATCGTGTCGCCCACTCGAGCGCGGGAGCTTACGTCACTCCAAGGGAGCGGGCATGCCGTCCCCGCCACGAAGATGGGATGGCGCTTCCCATATCAGCCGGCGCATTATTATACGTAAAGCTCCGTTGTGCGACTAGCCACCCAGGAGCAGCATGATTCATGCGTTACGACATACGTAAAGCCCCGTTTCGTGCGACTAACACCTGTGTGAGCAGGCATGACATGCTTTCAGATACGATATAAAGACAGTGAGGCCCTCCCACTGCATACACGGTTATTTATATTTGAGGCTATGGCCCGAGCCGGAGCCTAGGGCCCGGCAGAGGTGCTCGTAGTTAGCATTTGTTGAGTTACTTATTTTTTGGCTTCGCTTTGACCCGGTAGGGTATATAGATTATTTGTTACTTGCGCCATCCGGCTTACGAGGTTGGTATTGGCTCTGCTTTCTATATATATGTATTTATGTGTGCTATATTAGTTAATAGACAAAGAGCCAAAGGTCATACTGTGTACGCTCCGCTCTATCGTTACAGTAAAGGTTTGATCCAGCTTATATCGTTCCTTTATCCAGTCTCCTCGCTACACAAACCTAGTTATGTTATCTATTTTCATTGTATTCACTGAGCAAATAAGTTGCATACTCGGCATCGGGTACCGACGCCACGAGGTGCCGCATTACTTCGCCCGCATGTACTCATGTAATGGTGAGGCGATCCTCGTGATTCAAAATGCAAATTTATAGAAATATCAACTCCCGTCATCCTGAGCCTCGATATTCAGAGGCGTAGTTCATTTCCTTTTGTCAGGCAAGACGGTAGGTCGGCCCCTGTCCCGATCCTTTCTATCATTACTCATAAGAGGCTTATGCATTGTATATATTTATCTCCAGGGTCACCGAGCCGATCACGCGAGGCCGTGCATTGTGTTCAATTGTTTAGTATTCTTGTTTAAGTTGGTCAGTGGCGGCCATACCGATAAAGAGCTGCGACCTTGCCTGGCCACGTAGCTTATTCATATTCTCTATGTTGAGTTTCTGTTATATCTAGACAGCATGATGGACTTGTCGGCCCGCACAGGTTCCTTGTTACGAGTATGTTTCCGGTTAGCCGCGTTATTGTTATTTATATAGTGGCTATAGGCCAATTGGCCGGAGGCTATGTTTACCGCCGTTATATAGCCCGTTGTTCCTGCAATTAGAAATAGAGCTAGCCGCACACTGCACGTGGCTTGGCAGCCTACCCGCCAGCGTACCCAGGGTCCTACCGTGGCACCAAAGCTACCATGGCCCCCTGGCGCAAGGACAAGGAGTCTTGCATTGTTGATGTAGCGATTGCAATTTTCAATTTGCTACTAAAGGGACTTCATGAGTTGAATTATTGACTACTTTATTCATTTGGTCATTGTCATTTACTTATTTGTCTCATACTTCTCATAGTCTCATCATTACCGATGATATTTTTTTGTAATATTATTTTTTTATCTGAAAGTTATATTCTAATTTTTATTTTATCTTTACTATTTATTGTGCTCAACGCTCACAATCTGCTCAAGTTCAATCATGCCTCCTAAATTTAGCCTCACCTGCTTTGAAAATACTTCGAGGTTGTTCAAAACAATGAAGGCGTATGCAGTTAGTGTTTGAGACGAGTGATCTATAATTTGGATCCGAGACTGTGTGGAACAACACACTTGAAGAAGCACAAGGAGAAGTGTCTGAAAGCGTAATCTCAACGCATTCGCATTTAATATTATGGAGCTGTCAATGAATTTGGTGTTTTCTTTTGTGATTTTAACTTTGAAGTCCCAAGCAGCCAGGCTTTGTGTGTACCATATACCAAAGGTGTGTGCTGGTCATTGGCTACACTACTGAAGTGTTGAATGTTGATTATGATTTTTGTCATTTTGTGTGTATTGTACTTTAAATTTGTATGCTTTGTAACCGTGTGGCTCGGGAATGCCTGTGTGCCAATCGCCATCAAGTGATGCTTATGTCTCAGGTTGCCTGGGTTGTCAACTTGTCATCGATAATTGAGATGGTGTTATGCCATTTTGAAGTGTAAGCTTTGTAGGCACTCTTTATATAATTTTAATTTTTATTATAAATTTATAATTGATATTAATAAAAGGAAGATTCACAATCACAATAGTTAAAATTTAAAAGTAGATCATTTTGAATTAAAAAGCGTGAAATATATATATTTTATTTAAAATGCAAAATTTCATTTTTACAATCGAAAAATCCATCAACCAAGCCCAAATAAACTAATAACCAAATACATAAACCTAACTGAATTAAAGAAAAACCAAACCGAATCAATTAAAATGGTTCTGTTTGGTGTTCCTTATTCATAATCGAAAATCGAAAAACCGAACCGAAATTTGAAAAACTGAACCGAACACCGAACGCCCATCCCTACATATAATTATTGCAAATTGACGTTATAAAAGGATCGCGGTTGCTGATAGTTATGAGGCTAAGGATAAGGTATGTGTGATTTCTCACCAAGTGGTTCTCCTTTCACCCTTGTGTCGCAAAAATCTTTTCAAAAATGTTGACATCTCAATCCTATAGAAAAATCACGTCTTAGAGTTTTTTTTCCGTTTATGAGTTCCCTTATTATTTTAATGTTTCAAAGTCTCATGTGATTCCTAGTATATGGTATTCATGGTTTTACATTTCTGCCAATATGATATTTTCATGTCAGATTTTAACATGGTTCAAGTTCGTTTATATATATATATATATATATATATATATATATATATATATCATCAGTTTAGTATGAATTCATATTTCCAAACTCATTATGATCATCATGATTTCAATATACATATGTTGACAACATAATCCGTATTTTTAAAGTTCTTTAAGCTCGAATACTTTCGTATAAAGTATTTTCCGACTTATCTTAAGAATACTAGTTTTTGAGCTATCAAGAATTATCTATAAATTTATCAATCGGGAGTAGTTCTATCACCGTGACGGATCGGGTTTAACGTACTCAGTCTCGTAACTACGTGCTACTACAAGTTATTACGGCCGAATAGGCATCGCTTTAGTGATCACACCAAACATGCTCTTAATACCCTGGCAAGGTGTATTGGGTCCTATTGATGGGACATATACATTGAACTTCATGTTTAACTTATGTGGTTATATGTCAATTAATAGGCTCTTCTATCACTCAAAGATGTGCCATGCCTCGCCATAATTACAGCACTAATTTTTAATACATGTACATATGACCCTTAAATCAGCCTCTACTTGTACTTTTATTACGTATTTTCAGAATATTTCATATCAATATTTGTGTATCTTATTAAGGGTCATGGTACTTCCGCCCAGCTTATGCATTTCAATATTTCACTATTAGCATGTTCTATATTTCATTTGCATATCTCTATATACTCAAGTACATTTTATGTACCGACCGCATACTCTTGTGCTATATTGTTTTAATATAGATTTAGGTACTCGCACTACCTTACCTGCTAGCACGTTCCAGCTTCTTGATCGCCTAACAGCTTGGTGAGTCCTAATCATTCAAGGGATGGAGTTGTGTTTATTTCGTATGTCCTCGCCCTTATTTCGGGCCAAACGCTTAGAGTTAGCCACTTGTCCCAACAACTCATCGGCCATCAGAGACTTTTACACAAATAGCCGCTAGTATGTCAACTTTATGTTTTAATGTCGATTCCATGTCTATTTACTTAACTTAGAACTTATTTCATTACTTAGAAATAAGCTTGCTCTATAATTTTTACTACCACTTAGTTTATTTAGAAATTTAGATCATATTAGTGTTATGCCATGCCATGGGTTAGCTTGGGGTCACTTGTGGCTCTTGGCACCATATCTGCTAGTGGTGTAGACTCTGGGGCGTGACACCTTTCGCTTCTACCGATATCACCGAATCCAACTCATTCTTATTTTCTTTACGTAGCCCAATAGAGCTTCTCCTGAACGATCGCGCCCAAAATTTTGAACTGCAAACAAAATATAATCAAAGTTAGTCAATCTATAAAATTTAATCAAATTTATATATATGTATAAGTTACTTACCAATTTCAAATATTATTGTCCCTGGATTTTTTCACTCTAGTATGCAACGAGTCACATTTTCTTTCCTTTCCCATCCTTCTTCACCGTTTCAAACTTTGCGAAATTTTTGGAGATCTCCAATATGTCTTCAAGGGGTCTTGTAAAGATGAGGAAGGTTTGACCAAAGCTTGCTCTTTTTAATACGATAAACTACCTGACATCCCGAACCTGCTTTTTCTCGTAGTCGTGAAAATTATCTTGTCGTATTCGCGAAAGACAAGTACACAATATTTTTCAATCGAAAGATTACCTCTATTCTTCTTGTAAAGTGCCAAAAATATTTGTATTTCAAAATATTTATCAATTTAAAATTCAAGAAAATAATTGACCAATTTTTTCAACACTTCCTCTAGTATTTAACTCAATTTTAAAATATGAAAAGAATGAAAATTGTGAATATTTTCTAGAAAGCGCTATTAATTAATTAGGTTATATTAGTCAAATTATATTTCTTATTAACTTTCAAAAGGATGTGTAAAACTTATTCTACCAAATAAAAAGAAATTCATGGAGTAATAGTTTTATCTTGTCAAATTTAAATCCAAACCTCATGGATTTTCATCTCACCTTATTACTAATTAGTCACATGCTTGGATTCTCGCTCTACTACCCCATGTCATACAATCTTGGGCCATGAAAGTTAAACTAATTTGTTTTTTGTGTAAGAATTTGGAATATAGATTCTTCAAGTTTTTTAAAATTAAATTTACATATTATATAAAAATATTATAAGTTACAATAATTAATAATTTAAATGTTAAAAATTTATTTAAAACTCTAATAAAAAGTTTATTTAACTCTTCAAATAATAATAGTACTATCATATTTTATCAAAGTTTTACAACAACTCTTTTATTTTTTTTTGATTTTCTTTCTCCTTTTATATCTCTCTCAACACCGCTGACGCCATCTGACTTCCTGGCCACCATTGCCACCACCACCCTTTCTCTTCCCCTTTATTCCTTTGGGGATTTTATCAATATTAAAATTAAGCATAAAAAAATAAAATTAATATAAGAACTGCATCACAGCATTTGTAAGATATAATGATATTCTTCGTTTATTATGATTTTACAAGATTTCGCCATCCTTTAGTAAGAAGACAACAAACAACAAATAAACTTTAACAAAGCCTTGGAAGGTGAAAATTGGATTTTTTTTTTTCTTGGTAACAATTTTTTTATTAATTACCTGTAGCAACACTACAAAATCTAGCAATCATCACAGCTTGCCAACCCAATCAAGACAACTCAAGAAACAACTATCTAGGAAGAGGCATATATTCAACTACTTTAGAAATTTAAATAGAAATAAGACCTGGATTCCGTATGAGGCTCAAACTGGGCTAAATGTAGGCCAAAACCTTGGCTAATTCTTCCACTCTTCGCTCTTCTTTCAAAGAATCTCGATTCCTCTCAATCCATATTGTGCATACGTACTCAATAATCAACATTTGAAGAGGTGTACAAATTGGTTTCTCCTTAGCTTGTTGACAAATACATAGTAAGAAATCACCCCATTTGGTAGCTCTCATATATGAACACTTGGTCCATTTTCCGATTCTATCCCAAAGTGAAATATAAACTGGGCCTTGGACACATAAATGCTCAGGAATCTCTCGGGTTCTGTATTGCATAATACACAAGTTTGCGTGGTATTAAGGCCCCATTTAATCATCCTACGCAGTCAACAACCTTGATGCACCCAAGCCGCATGGTGAAAGCTAAAGCTCAGCAAAATTACCAAACATAAGGCATTTCCATTTGCATCCAGTGAGTCTCTCTCCCAAGAGATGGAGATCGCATTCTTCTTACTGCTTTGTCCCGAGTACGGTGAGGTCAAGCTTCATCATAAAAATCTTTGTAAGCCATAATTTTCTTATCATTCAACCGGCTTGCTACTAATGTACATTCTGCTGCTTCTCAAGTACTCCTTAATAATAGCTTAAGTGTGGCATTCATTTTATCCATAATCTATCCCCTTTATGTGCAAGGTCCCAAGAGTTTGGGCTACTACCGCCTTATTCCAATTTTTTTAGATGTATCAAATTTAATCCTCCAACCGATTTAGCAAGCGATATCTTCCTCGATACTAGAGCTTCTTAGTATAGTCCCATCTCGATCATATAGCTCCCGCAGTAGCCAACTAATTTTGAATTCTATCTAGAATGATGAATAATTGAGACTAATAAGATTGAACTCCAAAGAGGTTCGCCTGCATTGGTTGAATTTTTTCCAAGATACGCACAAATTTTCATACTCAAGTGTTTATCTTAGTAGCGATCTTCTTAATAAGGGGACACCACTGCAACACAATGAGTTTCTTAGAAGATAAAGTGGGTACACCAAGGTACTTAAAAGGAAGCTCCCTATCGAGTTCCTAGTTGTTGAACTATCACAGATCTCATGTCTGTGGGATGACTCTAAAGTAGATAGAACTCTCAAGCAGGCTGGCAAGAAGCACGAGGTTGGGCCGGAAAGTGTCGAAGCATCGGCATACTAATGTAATTCAAATCTCCTTGTGAGAACAACAACAAATCATCGCCAAAGGACAATGAGTTATCCCAAATTTTGCATTACTGAGCGGCCCGTAAGCCCTATCATCTTTCAATGCATTTAAAATCCTACTCAAATATATTCCATGGCAATAACAAATAGAAAGGGAGATATGAGATCTCCTGCCTTCAATCCCCTTGTAGCTTCAAATGGTGGAGAAGATTCCCCATTAAGAATAATGTGGAGTAACTAACTGGCCCTAATGTGCTAATACCCAAGCAAGTGAAAAATGTGGGGAAACTTAGTTCAACCATCACTTTCTCCAAAAAAGCCCATTCCACAAACTAATCATAGGCTTTCAATTAATTTTTATCATGCACCTTGTAGAGATATGCTTCCTACTATAAGCCTTAACCAAATATGAGATAAGCAGAACATTATCGCCTATTTTTTCTTCCTCGTATGAAACAACCCGAGCCTCACAAAGATAATAGAATCAACACTTGCCTTATGCCGCTTAGTATCTAGATATGATCTGTAGAGGGTGGAAAACAACAATAAAGTTCCTAAACTCTTTAACAATCACAAGATGCCGGCTTGTGGAGCGAGAGACACTATGGTACAGCTTTACTAGTTTGTATAATGTAGATGCAGGAAAGAAATCTTTAATAGCAACAATGATATAAGCCTCACAATGCGCCATGTTTTCATAAAATAGGAGCATTGTATCCATCAATACCACAGCTTTATCATCCTAAATACTTTTTGTAGAGCGTTGAAGATTTCCACCTCTCGTCACTTTACCGCATAGAACCATTGCTGCCGTGTAAGAGTTGGTACTTTACTCATGATTTGCTTATTCAGTTGGTAGATTTGTTGAAGAATACCCCAAAATCATTTATAGAAGCTACAAAATTCTCCCCGATTATCTTAGGATCATAAAGCTTGCCCATTTAATGATGTGATTTCAGTGATTTATTTCCTATGGCATCTCTCTTGTACACAACCGAGAAGTATTTGCATCGTTTGAATCCCCAAGCTTAATCCACTTTGTCCTCGACTTTGCTAGAATGCATTCTCCCGTATTAATGATCATTTCTCTGCTAAAGAGTGTTGCTTTTTCTTGTTGAAGGAGATCATCAGAGGCGTACTCGCTAAGCTTCTCCCAAGATTTTCAAGATCACCTCAAATTCTTATCAATCTGAAATCTAGTATAAATTCCCTATTGTTCAACCTGTCTTCACACTAGTTTCGTAGCCTTCAATTTCATCCGACATCTTAGCTGCCGTTTCGATCCCTCTTCTCGTCTCCATACATCCGTCACTAGTCAAGGAAACTAGATGGTCGTGCCAAACATTAAAAATTTACTGTGTGACCTTGAAGGCCTATGCAAATTCTAAAGATGAATAAACATTGTGAGCATGGTCGAGATATAAGGCACCATATTCTATGTGGACTTGACCCCACTTCAACATCCATTTAGAGTTTCCAAAAGTTCTATCAATCTTGCTGGTAATCGTGACGACCCAAGTTCACACTCTTAATGCAACACCATACTTAGGACCAAGTGACCCCAATCAAACCGTAGTAAAACATACTTCTAATAAGACAGCATCTACTAAAAATAGTCACAAAGCGGAAGCTGACAAAAGAAATAAGCTAATATCAATAATGACAAAATCTGAAACAAAATCTAAAACCCAATAAACTATAATTACTATCCGAAAGCCTTCTAAAATAAACCGATTGAGTTGCCGGGATAAGCCCTCAACTAACTCTAATGTTTGGAATTAAATAAGGAATTACAACTGAAAATGAACTCGTCCTCGACAGATGAGGACTCACCACTCAAGCCGGAAATCATCGAGTGACTAGCCGAGGTGCCGAGGCCGGGTACCCGAGACTATATCATAAAATAAGATAGCATAAAAAGTATACGTCGCATTTTTGAATATATCGAGTATGCGAGAAGGAACTAAAACATACATATACCGAGTAATAGTAAGCCGCACTATAATACTATAAAGTAGACTGGAATATGAAGGGACTGGGGACTAAACCGAGAATCATGACTCGAATCCGAAAATCATAAAATCAATTGGAACTAACTACATTAAGCCAAAGTGAGAGACTATAATCGATATATAACCACGTGGGCTAAACTGAGTCGATGTATACCTCCCATCGAGAAGGTCCATTGTACCTTGCTGTGGGTATAGTGGCCGAACTAAGTGGATTCACCGTGTGGCCACTCCAAGCAATAACCTAGCGTGGCAACGCCAGCCTGGGAACCCGGGGTGCACCGAACCCCAACCCGCTTGGTGCAAAGTTCTACTCCCACCGAAAATCCTAAATGTGTCTAACTCGTGTCGATACTACTTATCTCGGAAGTGTTCCTCGAGAGTTTAAGGACCTAAAAGAAAGTTATGTTGTAAGACTTATCATAGCTTCTTTTACCGAAAGTGTCATAACAAATTTAAAAGAACATCAAATAAACTAATAAACCGATACTACCGAGGTTACCGAATTCCTCAAAAGATCGAGAAGAAGTCAAACTAATCAACCGACATTTCTTAGAATACCGAGTATACTAAGTACCGACTAAAATTCTAAGACCGAACATACTAAAACATTAACTTTCTATACATGCATTTGTCAACACTCATAATTCGAGTAAACATAACATACAATATAACATCCATATCCGGAAGTTCGGAATCATGCATGTTTTACTCGAAATCATGCTAAAGATCAAGACTAAGAAACAAAACCATATAAATAAAACTAGGGCATGAATTTCGCCTAGGAATAATCATGTAAATTTAGGAACAATAAGATTTAAGGAGTTTCTTAACTAACCGCGTAATCTCTAGCTTCAAATTTTCGTAGGTCTAGAATTTAGAAAGTTTTTCTAAAATTAAATTGGGACACAAGGGGGAAAGAAAACCCTTGTTGAAGTCTCACATACCTAAAGAAGAGAACTTTGAGAACTTTGCTTGGAGAATCTCGAGAGAAGATGGATTCCCTAGCTTTTGCTAGGAACTAGCCGTCCGAGTTTTTCACGTACGCTTCGTGAGTTTTTGGAGAGAATGAGAGAGAAAGAAGTCGATCAACCCCTAAATTCCCTTCTAACCGCACTCCAAACAACGTAGTTTAGGCATTAAAATAACGAAAAGTTGTAAAAGTGCCCCTGAAAGAAAGTCTATAAAACCGGCCCGTCGGGGATCCAACTGGGTCACACAATGAGTCATCGTCATGGGACTACATACGCTGTGACTAGTCGTTAGTCCCGGACCTTGAAAATTTTATTTCGGACTCAACCAATGGAAGGACAGGATGACTCATTGAATATAAATAATGGTCATTGTATCCAAATATAGTCACGTAAAGAATTTTGAACAACTTCTCGAACTTCTTTCCAAATGTGACGCACACAATGACTCAATGTTGTCACCGCCGTCATCACTACCGGAGTTCTCGACGAGCCCCGAACTAGACCGATGTGATCATGTGAACAACGACTGTTGGATGCACAATGGGTCATTGTTGCTACTCATTGTCACCGAAAGATATTTAACTTTCCTCCAATCTGAGCTCCTCTCTATGATGAGTCGTTATACCCAACAACGAATTACTGCCCGACTTGTACCGATTTGACAAGATTCTCAATTGCTATCAATGGATCAAAACAACGCTTGTTACATGAAGCAATGTCGTTGTATTGCTCGTTGAATTTGAGTATTGACAACCCACTTCTGCCAATAACAGTCACCGTTATTGACAAAGACTCACTGTTGAGTAGTTTGAGGCAAAATTTTCTAGTTTTTCATTCCAAATTTGGGTTTGGTCTAAGAAACTTTCGTGGTGTACACAATATCTCCCTTGGGATCATTCATCCTTGAATGAAGGCTAAATAAGCCGAAAGACTAGGGAAAGAGCCGCAATCCCAACCGAGAGCTATAAACCGATTTTTGCCGAGCACCGACTCCATACGAGATAGACACATTAACCGAACTTATGCAACTAGGATGTATATTTAAGCATTTAATAGGGCTTATGAGTATGGAACGAATAAAGTACCGAGGAGAAATTTAGTACCCGATGGCCGGGCCGAGCCTGGTGCAGCAATAGTGAGGTTGTCCATCATGCCTGCCTCTGCTGATGTAGCCTTCAACTAGATGGTTCCTCCATAAACCCTTTAATGAAGGACTGCTTTCTCAACTTATGAACTCGACGGCCTAGATCTAACCTGAACATCTTTGTAAGTATAGTCCGGCTTTATCCTTAACATTCTCTTGAGGTACCACGAGATCGTCACCGTTGTATTTTCAACAAGGATACATGAAAGACTAGTGCACCTAAGCTAACTCGCAGTAACCTCACCATAAGCCACATCATGAAATGCTGGGCCTCGGATTCTATTAGGGCCAATATATCTAAGACTGAGCTTTTCTTTCTTCCCGAATATCATCACTCCTTTTATAGGTGAAATTTTCAGGTATACCCAATCATCCACAACAAACTCCAATTTCCTTCTTCTTACATCTTCATACGATTTCTATCAGCTTTGAGTTATTTTCACTGCCTCTAATAAGTCAACCTTCGCATGGCCTCATGTACTGAATCAGTCCTATCAAAGTAGCTTCACCAACTTCAAAACCACTTCTATAGGAGATCCGCCAAATTGATGTCACTCAAATTACACCTTGTAATGAAATATAACGCTACGTTGTCAAATATAGAAATCTAATCAAGGTTTGGGTCAAATCACAGGGAATATGGAGGGATATAGAAGAATGCTAGTATTTAAGCTTTTAATTCGATTATCTCCTCGGGAGGGGGGGGAATTTATAAAAGTAACAAATAATTTCGTTGAGAGAAAGTGAAGGTTGATTTCAAATTAATACAACTAACTAGAGTGTGTGTTCCCCATGACTTCATAACCACAAGGTGTTTTATACTAGTGATATATCTTGCTTCGCATTTAATATCGGTAAGTTAGCTTCACCTAAATGGTTGGTCCCCTATTTAGATGATTATCACCATGCAACTTGGTCCGTACACGGGTATATGCTTAATTAATCCTTACCCTTGATATTGGATTCGCTATTCTGACATAAGGTCAAGCTATGCACGAGGCTGATAGCCTCAAATCTCCGTTTAATCCCTTTTCCCATTCATTACTCCTTGATATGATGAGTAAGAATAAGGCAACTTCCAACGTTTGCAACCGTTAAGAAATAATTAAATTGAAGGGAAAACAATACACGATAAACTCTCGTCTGTGCTAATCACTAAGTATTTATCACGCGTGTTATTCGTCACGGTTCCCACAACCCTCGGGGCTGGAGGTTTTAGCCTCTCATAATTAAAAGTAAATTCATACCATCTGGTAGACAAAAGTATAGATTAATACTTATAATGATGCTAGGAAGAAACTCTTGATTACGCAAAATAAGGAAGAACAATTCAATTAACAAGTATCTCAAAGCATGTGATAAGAAAATCTTACAATCGTATTTCGCAAACTAAGAGAGAGTTTTCTAAAACTTTTCTCCAACTTCGCTAAAACCTCCCAAAAATTGATCTAAAAACTTCCCTATTACATAAAAATAAAAGGTTATTTATAGTAGTTTATGCTTTTTTGTTCCTTGACGAATTTGATTTTAGGATTTGAAGCCTTTTCAATGAAGTGTGGAGATGACTTTTATGGCCGTGTGACATGCTTTCTGCGTCACCTATGCCAACACGCCAATCTTGGCCCGTGTCGCCCTCGCTATCACTGGGAGAAGGTTGCTTTGCACACACAACGGCGTGGTAAGGCAGGCACCTCGCCGTCGTAGAATCTGATTCGTTGCTACGGTCGTGCACGCCGTTGCACCGATGGCGTGGTGCCTAGTGCATGGCAAGGTGTCAATGTGCTACCGTGAGCCACGCGTTGGTTGCGCTAAGGTGCTAGCGCCGCGTTGTTGGTTGCGAAGGCGTATATGCCAGCACTAATTTTTTCTTCTTGGTCTTGCATTTTTCATTCCATCTTCTTCAACTTTTATTCCAAATATCTCAAACACACCCAACCATCACTTTTAGTCCTAAGAGCATCTAATCATGTGTGTTAGCTGCTTTGCCATGTAGTCATATAACATAAACACATGCAAAACATATACATAATTTATTCTCAAAACATAGTAAAGTATGGGAAAATAAGGCCCATGAAGGTGTAAGTACGCCCTTCATCAACCTCCTACTACATACCTCCTCAAAACCAGCTATTTTGAGTACCGGAGGCTATTGTATGCAAACTTGATAAGAGGTAGGTGATCATCCCAATTGCTCCTTAAAATCGATCACACAAGCTCTCAACATATCCTCCAAACTATGAATCATCCACTCACCCCGGCCATCCGTCCGTGGCAGTACCCAGGCCGAGCTTGACCTCAAAGTACCAAAGTCCTTTCCGAAACGACTTGTGTTGTACGAACCGAGTAACCCCATCTTCGAAATATGATATGGAACCTCGTAGTTTGACTAACTCGATGTATAGTCTAGCATATTCCTATCGGTGAGTCCGTGGTCTTAACCGGTAGGAAATGTGCCACTTTAGTCATCCCGATCTACAACCATCCAAATTGAGTCATGCCGTTTCATGAAAGTACGCAGGTAAGCCTCGTGATTTAAGTCTATATTCACTTTTCCCACTTCCAAGTAGGAATGCTAATATCCCAAGTCGCTCCCGATGTTCAACCTTGACCTACTAGCAATTTGGATACTTAACCACGAATTTGAGTTGTCCTTCTTTCCATTCCAATAGTAGACTTTCCGTAGATCATATGGTACATCTTTTGGGTGGCACTCGTGGATGGAGTACTGTGCCGTGAGCTTCCCCATTAGTATCTCGATGCCTCAAATCATCTAAGACCGGAACACACAACTCCGCCCTGATAACAGAGCACCATCTCCCCTTTTTTGGAGAATGCTTCCATCTCTTTCCTTAGGACTTCTTCCTTCAGATTGAGAAAATTTGTCTCCATCCTTTCTTTCGAGTTAACCTCCACCACCAGAAGGATCTCCCGACTCACTCTAGACTACAACTCCTTCTACCGAGTCAACCAATCGGACCCCTAATCGAGCTAGTTTGTGAACATCTCTAACCAGCCTCTTTCTTACCATCCTCAACATGAGCAACACTCCCCATGTACACCGGCCGAGGGCATCACCTAATTATGTCGTCTTACCCAGGTGATACAAAACGCCATGTCAGAAGTCTTTCAACAACCCTAACCACCATCTCTCGACACAAATTCAGTCCTTCTGTCAACACATACTACAAACCTTTGATCGGGTGAAAAATATCTACATGAACTCATAGAGATTGTGGTCTTCAAATCTTCAAAGCAAACAATACCGCTCTCCAATTCAAGATCATGAGCCTGACAAATTCTTCCTCATGAACTTTCTGAGTCAGATAAGCATAATCTATGACTTTACCATGCCGCAGACGTAACACACAACCGAGGCCAACTCTGGGGAGGCATCACACAGATCACAACCAATGGCTCAACTCTTCTCGCAGTCAAGATCAGTTGTAGTGAGTCAAGTCTTAAGCTCTTGCTCTTTCTCACATGCATCATACCACCGAACATCACCTTCTTCTAAGTTAGTTTGTCAAAGGGAAGGCAAATCTATGAGAAATCCTCTCAACGAACCATTTGTAATAAATCAAGTAGACCCAAGAAATGTCTCGATGGAGAAGTGGGTCCAAAGGCCCTGACTTCCGCCACCTCCACTCGGAGACCAACTAAGGAAGGAAACCGATTTTAGCCAGCACTGCGACTCTGCTAAATTTGCGAACAATCAACGGTCTCTCGAGAGTCTCGTAACACTATCCTCACGACCGTACAGCCCTCCTCTTTCTCGGAGTAAAATAGAATATCGTCTATAACGACAATAACGAACATGTCCGTGTAAGACTTGAATACCCTTCTCATTAGATCCATAAAGCTACATGAGTATCAAGTTAGTCAAAAATATATAACTACAAATTCATAATGACCATACCGAGTTCAAGGCTATTTTCGAATGTCAGCATTCTCCCCGACCCCGAGCCGGTGGTATCTTGATCTCGAGGTCTATCTGAAAAATAACTAGATCCCTAAATTTTGTCAAACAAGTCATCAATACTGGGTAGAGGATACCTATTCTTGACTATAACTTTGTTCGGGTGATGGTAGTCGACACATTCTGAAAACCGCCTTTCTTTTGCAATAATAGACTCAGGGCACCCTATGGAGAGATACTCTGGTCTCGATGAGGCCCTTATCTAAAAGGTCTTTCATTGGTCCTTCAACTCCTTAAGCTCATCCGGCCATTCTATATGAGGGATGAGATAGGCTGTGTTTCTAGAAGAAGTTCTATTCAAGTTTATTTCCCGCCATGGTCTTGCAAAGATTCCTCGAAACATATTAGAAACTCACTTTACAAATGGAACTAGATGAAGTGTCGGGTCTCAACTGTAATCTTTCGACTTAACCAGTGGTAGACGACTTTAACGATCATCTTCCTAGCCTTAAGGTATTAATGAAACAACTGCTAGACGCCTAGTACTCCTTCCACTTCTGGGGATCAAGGTTTGTTAGGAAATTGAAACCAATGACCTTATTTCGTAGTTAACTTCAAGATAATGCTAATGTAGCCAGCCTATGCCTAGAATTAGTCTGTCGATCATGCCTAAATTTCTTACTAGGAAACCGAGGTGACTTTATGCAACACAATGACCGGATAATCCCTATACACCGGCTAGCTCTAATTGATTCACCAACCGAAGTAGAGATTGAAATGGATTTGAGAGAATTTCTTCTCGACTTATATCAAACTCGACAACAATATATGAGTCGTGGCTGAAAGTCAAGGGTCTTTATCTTAAAGCATACATATCTATTTGAAAGAGATGTAACATACCAATCACTATGTCGTTAGTTCTCCGGTCCCGGCGAGAGGATAAAGCATGTAAACGGCTGGGAGATGACTCGCCACCGTACCGGTAGTACCCCGTTGAGCCGGACGACCAAGAGTCGCCTGCTATGGTGGTATAATGGGCCTTCCGCCCCGCCATGGCATCCTCAACTGTGACCTGGGCCTAGCAACACCTAAAACACCATCCTTGCCCAACCAGACTTCCTCGGGATGGTTCTTGCCAGACCTAGGACATGCCGAAAAAGTGCGCTTGCCGGAGACTATCCGGGACTGGGGAGCCCGATGTCCCATCCCTCCTATCCTTAGCGGGCCTAAGATGGAGCACTACCAAGAATGTGTTGGAGTCCTCTGCTTCTATCGCTGGGGGGTGACTACCACCGCCCGGCCTCTCGTTGGAAATACCTAATCCAAATGGTTCTCGGGCCCGCGACCCCTTTCTATCTCCTTCAACTTCTCTCGTCTCTATCTCACAGTAATGAATGATTGAGATCGGGAGAGGTCTATGTCTTCGATAAGCATGACTCAGCCCTACATTCGACCACCGTGTCTCGAGACTCCACTGAGCCACCTAAGCATGCAAGCCCCCTGGCCAAAGAACTACTGGGGCATATCTCGACAAGCTGAGTGAACTTCTTACACATACTCCTATATTTTCATGTTGTTCATCCTCAAGTTCATAAGTTCTCGCAACCTTAGCTTCCTTAACTCTCCAAAAAGAACTCCGTCCAGAATGCCTAATCTAACTCATCCTATCTAGTTCCACTTGCACCATTTTGCCTTCCCTCCTTCCATTAAGCTTGCACCAAATTTGAGCCACCCCTTTCAACCGATAAATGATAAGCACTGCAGAGGTAACACCCATGATTCGCATCTTCAATCTCATCAATGAATTCCGCGGTCCTCGTATCTACTTTAGACCCATGAAATGTCAGATTCATTCGAAAGTGAAATCTCGACTTTGGCAAAGAAATTATATACCTATTGTATTAATTATATAACAACTTGCCGATTAACTCCGGTTAATCATTGCCTGGTCAAGATTCGAATAGCAACCTAGAATTCGCATGATACCCGGTTGTCTCAAGAGGCTACAAGTGAGTCATGGGCCGACCTGGCTTGTATTCTTGATCCTCCTCCCGTTTTCCTTTTGGAGGCATTGTTAATCGAAAAGGGTAAAGCACAAGTTAGAGGATAATTTTAGATATCAAACTCTACGCATGATAAGAATCATAAAGAAAGAACAAAATCCTCATAGCCTCTCCCCTCATAAGTGTGGCATGCTTCACACCTATTAAAAGGATTCTACTTGACGCGACATTCATACATCCTAGGATACTCTAAACTTGATGCTCTAATAACAAGTTTGTCACGCTCCGAGAAATTCACACTGGACATGAAACTGTACTTAGGACCACAAGTGACTCCCAAGCAAACCCATGGACATGCATATTTATATTAAGATCGATCTCTGCTAAAAATAGTCATTGAAAAGTGAGGCTGGCAAAAGAAATGAACTGATACTAATACGGCAAAATCCGAACAAAATCTAAAACCTAAGCCGAAACTATAAATACCGTCTAAAAGCCTTCTAACATGAACCCATGAGTTGCCGGGACGAGCCCCCCAACTAACTCTAATTCTTTGGAACTAAATAAGAAAATACAACCGAAAATGGAACTCCTGGGCCGACAGATGAGGACTCACCACTCAAGCTGCTGGAAATTGTCGAGTGACTAGCTACGGTGTTTGGTAGGTCAAGATCTAAGACTATATCATAAAATGATATAGCATAGGAGTTATACAAGATTTGAATATACTAATTATTCGGAGAGAAGGAACTAAACATATCTATACAGAATAGTAAGTCATGACCGTATTGACCAGAACAACTGGAGTTTGAAGGATCGATCAAACCGAGAATCACAATCAATAAGACTGAACTAAAAATCATAATTGAACTAATTTAATCTACCGTGCTAGCGGGAGAAACTATAACCACATGTAACCACGCGAGCTAAACACGGAGTTCAATGTATACTTTCATTTGAGAAGGCCTACCATACCTTGCCAAGGTATAGTGACCGAACTGAGTGATCATCGTCTAGAGCCCATTCGGCTAATAACCTATGGTGGCAACGTAGTCTCCTGGGAACCCGAGTGAACCGAACTCGCCCTCCCGATGCTAAGTTCTACTCCTACCGGAAATCCTAAATGTGTCTAATCGTACCGATAGCCCAAAACCGATGTCCTAAGACTTAAGTCGAACTACGATCTCGAAAGTGTTTTAAGAGTCTAAAGACCTAAAAGAAACTATGTTCTAAGACTTGTCGAGCCGCTTATCTCAAAGCATTGCCATTGACACTAATTTTGACCTCCCCTATGCCCTGCCTGTTTGTGTTTCAATATATATATATATATACACATACATATTTTAAAATTATCTTTTTAATAAAATTATTTAAATCCAAAATAAAAATCTAACTTTTTATATAAAAAATTAAAAAAACTCAAAATTCATAAAAAAAAAAAAACCCCAAAATTTTTTAATTTTTAAAAATATCTTTATTATTTAAAATATTATTATATCACACCTATATAATATATTGCATAATGATATACATACATACATATTTTATGTTAAACATGATTTATTTACAAATTATAGTTTACTTAGTTTTATAAATTATTTACATTTGACTTCATAATATATATATATATATATATATATATATATATATATATATATATAATTTTATCATAAATTAAGCTATTATGTTACCTATTTTATTAAATTATTTACAAGTGTAGAGTATTTATTAATTACATAGTAGCTAATTCAATTTTCCTCCAATTTATTTAAAATTCAGTCACTTTCTATTTAATTTAGGGCAATTTTAGCCACTTTTGATTAATTATGGCTATTATTTAAATTCAAAATCAACCTCGATTAACTCAATCCTTTTAGTTACCCGCGACCCATATTATAATCCGAAAAACCCGACCCAAATACATAATCAGATATCAGTCATTCATCCAGATTAATCCAACGGTGTAGATTAATTACATATTTCCTTTCCTTTTCAATACATCAATACCCCAAACCCTACTTTCACTTCTCACTTTCCTAACCTAAAATCAGTAGCCACCACCTCCCTCTCTATCTCTCCTTCCTCCCACCACCACTGTCTCACTCTTCACTCTTCCTCATCGCCGCTGACCATCGGCCATCGAGAAAACAACAAACA